>JAODAL010019695.1:0-71326 GCA_025379985.1 Phyllomedusa bahiana
ACTTTTGTCTTTTTTTCTTCATTAGTGTTTTTGTTTTTGTTTTGTGGTTTTTTTTGAGGGTTAAATTGCATCCATGTCATGTTTAAACGTAAAATGACTTGCTGTACACTATGATAGAAATTTACATGTTAGAAAACATTTTATCTGAAAAAAATTGCCCTAAAAATTGAACACTTTAAATTATTTGTTGTTTTGGAATGTTGTAAACAAAACCAAAAACTAGCTAGACAGATTATACCAAATAAAACGGAAAATATCTTTAAAAAAAGTCATTCAAAATTTTTCCCAAATATTGTATTTTTCACTCTGCCTACAATGAACTTTTTTTGCAAGTGACTTGATACCAATGATCAATGTATCAGAGGGGGAAAGTATTAACCCTTTTCCTCCTATATTTTTTGTACATCCGGGGGGGAAAGGGTAGATAGCCCCTCAATTGTCGTGCGAGTGAGAGCAGGCTAATTGGTAGAGGGGATCGCAGAGGGTGCTTCTCAATCAAACATGCTCAGAGTCCCAGCACCCCTTGTTTTGGGGGCTGTGTAGGATTTTTTTTCCCCTTTTGTTGCCATTTCCCCTTTATGTAGCCCTTTTTCAGAGAAGTAGAGAAGCTCCTGCGAATGAATCAGGGGCTCTCTGCCTCCCCGTTTGTGGGGGGAAGAGCTTTTAAACTTCAAAGACTACGGGGAACAGTAGGAGGGGAAAGGGTTTGTAGGCGTTGTGTGTGCTTTGGGGTGGGTATGTACTGTATTTGTGACATTTATACACTATTGTACCCATGTGTCTTGTATATTTATAATACTTTCTGTGAGCAGTGACGGGGGGAAATGGCGGCAGATTTTTTTCCCCAGAGTCCTCTCCTATGCTGCCTTAGGTGGTCCGGGGCGATGGTGTCACCGGGGGGCCCCTGGATCGGTGAAGGGAACCCGACATCCTGTGTGTCATAGCACTAGCTACTGAATTTGTTTAGTATAAGGGGTTCCAATCCGCTTGTGTCGGGTCGGCTTTTCCTGGTGGTCAAAGACCCCGGGTGGGTGGCCATCCCCCCCCCAGGTGGGCGGGCTCGGCCTATAAAGCCTGAACCTACAGGCTGTGTTTGGGCTGGTCCCAGCGGGAAAAAAACCCATGCTTGAGTAACAGACGCTTCTGCCAACAAGCATAGTGGGGATAAACTGTGTGTAGTAGCGTCAGCCGAGCAGGCGTTTCTTTATGTTTCCCCCCCTGAAGTCAAGGTTGTTTTTGTTTTTGTTATTGTGCTGAAAAACCCCGGGGCAGCGCCTGGGCTTGAACTTTTTCCGGTCATGTCTCGTCTGTGGAAGCCCTGTTTGCCTACCTGCCCCTAAACCCTCCACATTGGGTTTGGGAGTGGGCAGAGACATTAAAGAGAAACAAAATTTTTGGGGGTGCACCCGTTGTGGGGGAAAGGACTCGGGGGGGGAAACGGTAAAAACCCTATGTCCGGATAAAAGCTGCCACTACACACCCCAGACAGGGCCCAAAGGGGCGAAGGTAAAGCAATATCCAGGCCAACAGCAGTCTCCACTGATGACACCCAAATCAGCAGAAAGTGCTGAGGAGGCCATGGGGGCCCAGGCGAAACCAACGCGCTGCAAATAAGGCCAATACTCGTTTGGGCAGGAACGCAGACATCAACCGCCACTGCAGGAGCAGGTAAAAGGCTGGGCAAAGTGTGCAGGGGTCGTCAATTTCCCCTTCCCCCCACCCGAAACCCCTACAAAAGTCGTACAGAATGGGGCTCAGGACCGTCGAGTACCTTGCGTTTTAAAAGGGTGGCAAAGCGAAGCGCCTCCCCAGGGCCACGGGCGGAGGTAGTGGCGCCTTTTCTGACTGGGGAATCTCAAAAGGTTTTTTTGACCTCGCGAGCGGGACCCCCGGGCTATCCCAAGTTGAAGGGCGAGATTTGGCTTGCTTAGGGTGAACACCTGTGCGGGCCCGCCGGGTGCATAATGGACCTTCTCGGCCCCCCAAAACCCGCCCCCGACCCCCAAATGTATGCCCCTGGTACATCGGGTAAAAAAGTGGCTACAGCCGGGAAAATCTACGCCTGGCGATGGCGGAAGGTTGTCCTGGATAATTTAACCCCTGTTGCCTCCGGGTCCAGCACGGGTGGAAAAAGGGGCCCCCAAAAAGATGCGGGACCCCCTTAACCTAGTCGAGAGGTAAAGGCCACTGAGGATTTACTGCAACCCGTCCTCAGGACCCTCAACCCCGGTTTTAACGCAAGTGGGCCCGGAAGCTGGTAAGACTTTCCCTTATAAAAGGGGGGGTAAAAGAGTGTCCAAAAGGGGGGGCCCCAGGGGGGTTCGATGGAGAGGAAGGTCCCAAATGGACAGCCGGCACAGGCCGGGCCAAAGGTGACCAGGCCGGGTAAATTTTGGCGGTGTCATGGACCTGGCCTTTTATGGCCGCAAACTGTCCCCTTACGGTGATATATGGAATGTGATCAGCTGGGTTTAGGTCTTTGTTTGCCAGCCCGTTGCCCGCGGGGGACGTCCCAAAAAAAAAACTGATCACACTGGTCACATCAAGGGAAAAATACCCGGTAACTGCTCTTTTGGACTCGGGGGTTTTGGGGCAAAGTGCACCCCAGCTGGTTGCCCCTAACTCATTACGGGACATTTAGGGTTTCCTATTATAATGGGGACACCAAAGAGTCCCTCCCGCCCTATAAAACTGGAACTTCTGGGGGTTGTTCCCTAATGAGGGGGTGTGGGGGCCCCTTATGCCACCGTGTTTTCTGGGAGAGATTCCCCCCATTTTGGGACTTTTTGGGGGTGAGAATATGTATGTACTGCAAATTAAATAGGGGTTTTAATGCTGGTCCTTTAACCCAAAAACCCTTTGAACCCCCGAATTTTACAGTTCGGCAGTGGGGGTGACCACGGAAGTTTAAAATTTTTTCCCCAAAGCGTATTTACAGTGAGATGAGGGACCGGGAGGAGGTGACAGTATGCCTACCGGGGTTTCCCCAATAATTTCGGGATGCTCACCCCCGAAAACCCCCCCCTTTGGGCAAAGCCGGGAAAATTAAAGGTTTGGAAGGGGGAAACCACAATACCCGGTGCTGACAAGGTGTTTCCCCCACGGGCAGTCAACAAAAATGCTGTACCAGGCGACGAATCAGGGGGGGGGGTGTTGGGAAACTAGGGTGCCTCAGCCATTCAGGAGAATGGTCTTGGCCCTAGCGCCAAGCGTGCTCGGAGGTCTCAGGCGCGGAAAACCCACGGGTTTTCTCAACGTTTTTTCTGGCCAGGGGTACATGGGGGGGTAAAACGGTATGCGAACATGCCAGAGGTCAACTTTTTTTACAGCTCCTAGCCCCTTACGGGAGCCCCTTGGGCCGCACTTAAATCGGGGTGCCCCTTTTAAAAGGGATCGCAATGGTCTAGTGGGCCCCATTGAAAAATCTCCCAAGGGGCCCCCAAAATATATATTGGGGGTATAAACTATCCCCCACGCTACCGGGCCGTTCCTTTTCGAAATACCTCCCCAAAAGTTATTGTGAAACGTTTTTTTTGTTTCCCGGGAATGGGATACCAAAAGAGACCTTCAGGTCAAGGGACCCCCCTTATGTCAAGGTTACTAGGGGGTTATGCAAAAAATGCTGAACATTAAGCATGCGAAATTTTTGGGTTTACCCCCAAAAAAGACGGGGCTTGTGGAGAATTTAACAAAAACGTTAAAAAAACTGTTTAAAGAGGGGGGTGGTAGGACGGGGAAAAATGGGGCGTCTTTTGCCCTATTTTTTTCTCAGTCCGGGGGAATTCCCCAATCATCCCTGGTTTCTTCCCCTTTTAGCTGGGGTTTGGTAAGTCCCGGGCCTCCGGACATCGAAAGGGGAAAATGGGGCAGGGGTCGACCCCCCACCCTAGTTGATTGAAAACATCTCCCAAAAGCAAGATAGGATCGCTGCCATCATACCAATGAGGGAAACACCTACGCGGCACAGGGGGGGCCAAAGCCTTGTGTACAATAAGTCGGGGCCAAAGGCGGGCTTTAACCCCGGGGATCGGGGGTTTTAAATTTGGTCCCTACTGAGAGGCAAGTTTTAGCAAAATGCAAGGGCCCCATGAAGTGATTGAAAAGGGGGGAGACGTGAATTTTCAAGGGTAACCAGCCCGGGAAGCGGAAGCCAGAACGTTGTACCACGCAAACCTGATTAAACGTGGGAAAAAGACAGAGAGGACCCGATGCTGGAGCGCCCCTTGTAGTCCCCGCAGAGGTTATTGTAGATCGCTGTTGAAAACTCAAAAAAGAACCCGGAATTTATACAAAGAAAAAAGGACGTGTTTTTTTAGGTCCGGGGGGTACAGAGTCAAAGCATATATGTAACAGAACCCGGGGAAAAAATCCTTTTTTAAAAACCTTACCGGGGCCCCGAAGCGGGGAAAGAGCCCATATTGGGGGTCGGAAAATGTTAGAACCTCGGGTAATTTGGGAGTTTCCGCAGTAATGGGCAAGCCCTATGTGCTGATACAAAACCCGGGTGGCTCTTACGTTCTGTAATGAAAAATGAGGTATAAAATTTGACGCTTACCCCATGCCAAGGGTGGAAGAATTAATTGAGAGACTTTGCCATGCCAGGTATTCTCCATCCAGATCAACTAAAGGTTATGGCAGGTTCCCTCACAGAAGGGGCCCAAAGGGGACCCATTTTTACACCAGACGGGGCTGTTCCGCGTTGTTACCTTTGGGTTACATGGGGCTCCGCCACCCCTTTTAAAAACTAATGGATGTCATCCAAAACCCCCATCGTCCGTAGCTTCGGCAACTTGGGTGATATCATTTTCTTCAGCGAAGATTGGGGTAGCCACCTCCAAAGTACGGCAGTATGGGTTCACTTAAAAGCGGGGGCTTACCGCAAACCCCCAAAAAAATGGCCCCGGGGTTGAGGAAGCCCCAACCTGGGGGACATAAAGGCAGGGGTGTCATTTAAAAAACCCCGGTAATAAAATTGAAGCAATCAAGGTGGCCCAACCCCCAACAAAAAGGCAGGTGAGAGCTTTTTTAGGGTTTTTGGGGTTTAGGCGCTTTATTAAAAAATTTTTCCCGTATAGCAGCGCACTGACAGATTTGAATGGATAGCAAGTCTGTTATGGTCAAATGGACCCCCAGGGGAAAAAAACGTTTCCAAAAAGTTGAAACAGGTCCTCTGCCGACATCCCGGGGTTGGTTTAACCAATTTTAAGAGGGATTCTGGTACGATGGATGCCTGATGTTGGACTGGGGGCATCCCTTTCCCAAGAAGTAGGGGGGAGGACATCCCTCATATTTCTGAGCAGGAAGCCACACCAGCGGAGAAAAATTTAAATATAGTAAGCGGGAGTGTTTGGCCCTCAAAGGGGCCCTTTTTAACCCTGAGGTTTATCTTCTGGTCGCCGCTTCAAATTAAATTTTGTTTATTTTTCCGTAAATGGTGCCACAAAAGGGAAGAAATGCGGGGTCACAAGGTGGTTCCTTACTTTGCAAAATTTTAAGTTTACAGTGGAACACAGAGGGGTAAATTCAGGGCAATGCTGAGTCTGTCCCGAACGCATTGTATGGTGGCCCCAAAATTTGTCCGACCCCACAGGTTCGAAAAAGAGGGGGGGGGTATGTGAGACAGTGACAGGGGGAATAGTGGACGGAGATAATTTTTCCCAAGAGTACTCTCCTATGTGCCCTTAGGTGGTACCTGGCAGAGTTCACCGAGGGCCTGGACTCGGTGAAGGGGAAGCCGAAATCCCCGTGTTCAGTAGCACTAGGGTACTGACATGTTGTTTTGTATAAGCGGTTTCCAATCCGCTTGTGTCCCGGGGTCGGCTTTTTTTGGAGTGGTCAAAGGGGGGTGGGTGGCCACTCCCAGCCCCAGGTGAGGGGGGCTCAGGCCTATAAAGCCGAACCTACAGGCCCTTTTTGGGTGCTGGTTCTGCTGTGGAAACAAACCATGCTGTTTTATAACAGACGCTGTTGAAATAACATAGTGAGGGTTTAAAATTGTGTAGCTACGTCGCCGGCAGGCGTTTCTTTATGTTTGGCCCGAAGCAAGGTTGTTTTTGTTTTTGTTATTGCTGCTGAATAAAACCGGGAGGCCCGGAGCTTGAACTATTTTTCCCTTTTCATGTCTCTGTCTGTGGGAAACCCCCGTTTGCCTACCTGACGCAAACCTCCACAATACATATTATAAAATAAACTGTATTATTATAAAAAAGTGTGTGTTTACATGTGTCCCAAAGTGGGGTATAAGGATAAGTTCCCTGCATCTTTGTGGTTTGTACTTCAGGGCATAATTGGCTGCAAGACGAAAACCCGACTATAACTAGGTAATTCATAGCTTCATTGAGATATATCATTAAATTTTTTTTTCACTGCTGTACTGCTCATGCGAGAAAGAATGGTGTCCCCTTCTTCCCCCCCCTTGTCGCCCGGGAAAATTTTTAGGGGCCCTGCCCCGAGCATTTTAGAAGTGTGGATGGCCAGGCTTCTTCTAAAACCCCGGCATTAGGAGAAATGTACGCCCTGCATACGCTGTGTGAACGTACCCCAAAGATACATTCACGCGTAAGATAGGGAAACTGATTCTGGGGGAGGCTTTTATGGATTTGCTCAAAAACCGGCGTCCCAAAACGGGAAAATGATTTAATTATACCCTTGTAAAGTCAGTGTCGTCAGTTAGATGACACTGATTTTACTTGAGTATTTCCGGTGCGTACTGTCAACGCCTACACAGAATTCTAACAGCACTAAAGGATAGGAGGGAGAAATCTACCTCAGGCAGTCTGGGTCGCTTGTTTGTCAGGATTCTGCGTTTGTAAGCGTTGAATTTCCAACAAGCAAACGACACCGTCAGTGCCGAAAAACCGTCATGTGAACCCACCCTAAGTGTGTAGTGTCTGTGTTCAATATATGTATATATACACACACAATTCCTGGGAAACCTTGTCTAATGAAGTTAGTCTCTGGGGTACAGTGTGTAATGTAATAATCTCTGGGGTAAGGTGTGATGTAATCTTTGTTGTGCAGTATGTAATGTAATCTCCTGGGTACAGTGATTAATGTAATCTCTGGGGTACGATGTGTAATGTAATCTCTGGGGTATGGTGTAATGTATTCTCTGGGGTACAGTGTGTAATGTAATGTAATCTCTGGGGTATGGGGTAATGTAATCTCTGGAGGACAGTGTGTAATGTAATCTCTGGGGTATGGTGTAATGTAATCTCTGGGGTACAGTGAGTAATGTAATTCACTTCTAGGGTTCAGTGTGTAAAATAATAAATGTTTGGGGTACAGTAAAATATATTATTTCTTGAGAACAATGTGCAATTCGTTTCTAAGGTGCAGATAGTAATGTTATTTCTGTGGCTACCATGGGTAATATAATTCATTTCTGGGGTGATGTCATTTCTGGTGTATGGTATGCAATAAAATTAATTTTGGGGTACAGTATGTGACATAAGTGATTCCTAGGAGTACTCTGAGATTTGGTTCCTTTATTTTCCTAATTCTGTTGTGTGTATTATAAATTTATTGGAGTAGTGACGGAGAGCTCACAGCGCTCCCCCGGACCTCCTAGCTGGGTTAGAGGGGGTCGCTTTGCAGAAGGGAGTGGAAGGGAAAGGAGGAGGGAAAGGAAGGGAGGAAAAATCTGCCCCCCCCCACTTTTTGAGCCAAAGTTACGCCTTTGACTATATGGTCACTGTATGGAGGTAATATACAGTCTGCAGTGCCTGTGTAAGCTGGTGTCTACCAATATATTGTCAATGTATAAAGGTAATATACAGTCTGCAGAGCCGGTGTACACTGGTGTCTACCACTATATGGTCACTGTATGGAGGTAATATACAGTCTGCAGAGCCTGTGTACCCTGGTTTCTACCACTATATGGTCACTGTATGGAGTCTGCAGAGCCTGTGTACATGCTTTCTACCACTATATGGTCATTGAATGGTGGTAATAGTGATCTAAAAGTATTATGGTTTGTATTCAGTAACAGTGGCTTAATGGTGGTCATTTGTGGTCGTGCTTATTTAGTGTTTTGGAACTTGTATTTGTAGTTATTGATGCTATTTGGCTTGGGATATTGATATTGTCAGTAAAAGTATGGTGGTATTCGTCACCATATGGTATTGATACTGTATATGGCAGTATTATTTTGTCTGTATTCAAATCTGGAAGGAAGAGGCATGGACCGCACATCCTCACACTATACGTTGATCTAATGCTTCTCAGCAAAACTTGACAAAAATGAGGTTTTTAGTATACTTTTTGATTACAACGTATAAGCCCACTTGCCACTTCACGGCGACCTCTTTAAAGTAAGTCCCTAAACTAAATGGGGGCAGCACTGCAAGGCGGGCACCGCCGTAGCAAAAGCCTCACTGATGAGGGGCACAGCCCAGTAGCCCAACAGCCCCACTGCTGCGAGACCTAGCCCCCTGGCTCTGGGCTGCACCACCCCACCAGCACAGCATCACAGCAACAATGGCTGCCACACAGCACCACCACCCAAAAAATTATTTTGTCTGTATATTGCTAATATTGGTCTTGGCATACTGGTTTGGTCAGTGTTTATGGTGGCATCAATCACTATATTAATCACTATACAGTGGTGACATCCAGTGATAATGTGGCGGTATTTTTTGGCCATTGTATTTACTGACGCACAGAATGGAGATAACATGTCAATTAAACTATTCAGTTTAAACGTCAACAAAAACTGAATTAGGTATTCAACACGTCCCCAATTTTTTAAGTAAACATATTTATAAAGGTGTTATTGACATGAAATTCTCACCAGATGTTGGTAAAATAACACAGGGAAAAAGTATTGAACACATGAAGAAAGAGAGGTGCAAAAAGCCCTGGAAAGTCATGACACCAGCTGAAATCTATCAGTAATTAGAAAGAAATCCTGACACTTCATGTAAATTTACATCTGCTGGTTCAACTGATGGCCTATAAAAAGGTGACTCACTACCAAGTTGCTAAACAAGAAACATCTCATGATGGGTAAAAATAGAGAGCTGTTGCAATGCATTTGAAACCTTGTTGTTGCAAAACATACCAATGGCATTGGTTACAGAGCAATTTGTAAACTACTGAAGGTTCCAGGGAGTACTCTTGGGGCCAATCTGAAAGGGGAAAGAACATAATTTCACCATAAACCTGTCCATGACCAGGTGCTCCCCACAAGATTTCAGACAGAGGAGTGAAAAGAATTATCAAAAGATTTGCCCAAGTCTCAAGAATAATCTGTGGAGAGCTACAGAAAGACCTGGAATAAGCATGTGCAATTGTTTCAAAGAAAATAATAAGTAATGCACTCAACCTCCATGGCCCATATGCACGCTTTACCATGCAAGACTCCATTGCTGAACAAAAAGCATGTTCAAGCGTGGTTGAAGTGTCCTCAATAATATTTAGACAAGTCTGTGGAAAACTCACACAATATTGTCAGATGAGACCAAAATTTTACTTTTTGGATGCCATAATACACACAATGTTTGGAGGCCAAAAGGCACCGCATATGATCCAAAAAACACCAGACCAACATTGAAGTTTAGAGGTGGAACATCATGATGTGGGGTTGTTTTTCACCTTATGGCACTGACAAACTTCATAGAATTGAAGGAAGGATGAATGGACAAATGTACCAAGACATTGATGATAAATATCTGCTGCCATCTACCAGGAGAAAGAAGATGAGACGAGGATAGTCATTTCAGCAAGACAATGATCCCAAACACACAGCCAAGGAAATGCTCAATTTGTTTCAGAGACAGAAAATAAAGTTGCTAAAATGGCCGAGTCAATAACCTGAGTTGAATCCAATAGAAAACATATGGAAGGAACTAAAGTTCAGAGTTCATAGATGCATGTTCTGAGGACTTTAAGCTCTGCAGCAGTGCTGGTAGCATTGGATTTGACACTGAGCACGTGCACTTGACCATTGAGAGGCCTGTTTTAAGTGGAACCTGTCTTGTTAAACCACTGTTTGGTCTTGGCCACCATGCTGCCACTCAGTTACAGGTTGTTGGCAATCTTCTTATAGCCTCGGCCATGTTTATGGAGAGCAGCAATTCTTTTTTTCAGATCCTCAGACAGTTCATTGACATGAGGTGCCATGTTGAGCTTCCAGTGACCGGTATGAGAGAATGTAAGAGCGACAAAACCAAATATAACACACTTGCTCCCCATTCACAACTGAGACCTTGCAACATTAACAAGTCACATGACACTGTGGAGGAAAAATTACAAACTGGCAAATTTTTTCCATTTTCACTTAGGTGTGTACTCACTTTTGTTGCTAGCATTTTAGACATTGATGGCTGTGTGATGAGTTATTTTAAGGGTACACCAAATATACACTGTTTTACAAGCTGCACACTGACTGCTTTACATTGTATTAAAGATATAATACAATATTTACAAAAATGTGAGGAGTGTAGTCACTTTTGTGAGATACTGTAAGTAAAAATCCATACATACATTACATTTTTTTTATCATTAAGCCTCATAAAAAAATAAAAAAATAAAAAGTTATATAGTTTGTAAGGCCAAAGAAAGACAGACGTCCATCAGGTTCAGCCTATTTTCCTATAATGTTGATCCAGAAGAAGGCAAAAAACCCCCATGAGGTAGAGGTCAAGTGATCAAAAAGTTTTATGTACTGGATAAAGATACACAAGAAAACATCAATTTATCCAACAAATAATAAAAATAAATGATGGCTGTAGGAAAACTGACATAAAAAACGTGATTTTTTTAAAGTGTTTATTTGAGTGGCAAATATGACAAATTCATGTGAGGTGATGTATGTAAAAATAGAGGTCTAGTCTGTAAAAAGATGTCTAGTTCCTTTTCTTAAATCGGTATATTTTATAATTTAAAGGAAGAAATTGTATTTAAAATTGAGCCAAGGTGTGAAAAAAAGAAAAACTAGTCATACTTACCGACCTGTACCTCACCGCTGCTGCCCAGGAGCTCCCAGGGTCTGCTCCTCTCAATTCCGAGTTCTTGTTCCAACACACAGGAGCGTCTTATGCTTCATTGTAAGAGAATAAAACGCAAACTGCTCCTGTGTGTCGGGAAAAGAAGTGAGAGGAGCAGATCCCGGAGAGCTTTGGAGCGGGAGCAAGGGGGGACTGGTAGGTAAAGTCAATTGTTTTTCTTTTGAATTCTTATTTTCTTCCATTGGATAATTCTTTTAAGTAGAATTAATTTACCACGGCACCCTACCCTGCAGACATCTGTCACGCATACTAGTGGTCCACAGTCATTGTCCAGGGGTAAGAGGTACAAGCTGGAGTTTTGCATAACAGCCCACAGACCTTTAGCTACACCCAAGGTTGTAAATATATCATCTACACACCAGCATTGAAGCAGAAGCAAGCAGAGACTGAGGACACCTAGCATGGATATTACCATAGTTTCCAACTTTTGAAATCGAAAAAGCAGGAGATCGTAGAGGGCGGCGCGCTCTGGCAAAAATTTGCATGGACACGCCCATCTTGTTGGTGTGTCACGCCCCTTCAAAAGCCACACCACTCCACCTAATTGCATAACAGCTTTGGAAGAAAGCCAGGTAGATGCCCTTATAGCCAGGTAGTAGACCCCCATAACTAGGTAGTGCCCCTTACAGGCAGGTAGATGCCACTTGTAGCCAAGTAGTTGCCCCCTTGCAGCCCGGTAGAGCCCCCTCTGTACCCAGGTAGAGCCAAATTTGTAGCCAGGTAGATGCCCCCCTTTGTTAGCCAGGTAGATGCCCCCTGTTGTTGGCCAGGTAGTGCCCCCATTGTTCCAGTAGATGCCCCATTGTTGCCAGTTAGATGCCCCCTTTGTTGCCAGGTGATGCCCTTTTTAGCAAGGTAGTGCCCCCTTTGTTGCCAGGTAGATGCCCCCATTGTTAGCCAGGTAGATGCCCCTTTTGTTAGCCAGGTAGTGCCCCCATTGTAGCCAGGTAGTGCCCCTCTGTTGCCAGGTAGACCCCCCATTGTATCCAGGTAGTGCCCCCTCTGTTGCCAGGTAGACCCCCCCATTGTAGCCTGGTAGTGCCCCCTTGTTGCCAGGTAGACCCCCCATTGTAGCCAGGTAGATGCCCCCTGTGTTAGCCAGGTAGTGCCCATATTTTTGCCAGTTAGTGCCCCCTCTGTTGCCAGGTAGTACCCCCCCCATTGTAGCCAGGTAGATGCCCCCTCTGTTGCCAGGTAGACCCCCCATTGTAGCCAGGTAGTGCCCCCTCTGTTGCCTGGTAGACCCCGCCATTGTAGCCAGGTAGTGCCCCCTTTGTTGCCAGGCAGATGCCCCCATTGTTAACCAGGTAGTGCCCCCTCTGTTGCCTGGTAGACCCCGCCATTGTAGCCAGGTAGTGCCCCCTAATAGCCAGGTAGAGCCCCCATATAACTAACAAAAATAAAATAATAAAAGCCACTTACCTCACCAGGCTCCTGCAGCTCCGGACACCTCCCGGTTGATCTCCTCAGCGTCGCAGGGGGAGTGACCGCAGCCATGCGTCACTCCCCCTGCGATACTGAGGTGTATGTACAGCGCGCAGCGGCGCTGTACATACAGGGGAAAAGGGAGGAGGGGAATGATCCTGCCTTCTCCCTGTACTGCTGACTGACTGTGCGGCTGCGGCCGCACAAGTCAGTGAAACTCACCGGGCGGGTGAGCGGCCGCTGCGGCCTCTTTACCCGCCTGTAGGAGCGGCCGGCGGCGCCAGAGAAGCGACAAACGCTACCTTGCGCGCGGTCCCCCGCTGCATGCTGCGGCGGGAGGAATGCCAACTCTACCCGGAGGGCGAGGGGGGACCCCCATTAGCGGGACCCCCCCGCCAAAAGCGGGAGAGTTGGCATGTATGGATATTACTCACAGACCAGAAGACAAACAGAAAGGTATAGAGTAGAGAAAGAGAAGTGATATATCCAGCCTAAACAAGACAGAGAGGAGCAAGTGCTATATAGTGCATGGTCTATGGGAAGTTCGGGTCACAATGGCTGGGAGGGTCATTCTATGTCGGGTGAGCCTTTGGTTGTTATTGGGTTAGTGAAGATCCAGTTACCTTTGGAATTGAGGAGTCCCTTCTCCTAAAGAGAGTTGTCACAAAAGATAGAGGCTGTGGGGAGTATTGAGAAGAAATATAACTGTGACTTTGTATACCTCTAATTGGGTGGAGGAAGGCGGGCTGTATTGAAGATTTGTACCAAGAGCAAAGCCTGCCAAAACCTCCAAATCTGCAGTGTCTCTGTGGTGCACAACATATCCCAGCACACTACTGGTAGTTATCAGCTCTCTGCATCGCACCCTGAGTACACGTGTGAGCCTCTGATTCACAGGAGTAAGCAGCGCAGGAGACGTGATACATCATATCTACCAACAGGAGGCTATATACTTACAGAAGGCTATAAACATACAGGAGGCTACATACCTAGAGGGACTGTATACCTACTGAAGGCTATATATCTACAGGGACTGTATACCTACTGGATGCTATATAGCTACCAGGGCTGTATACCTACAGGAGGATATATAACTACAGGGGCTGTATACCTACAGGAGGATATATACCCTACAGGGGCTGTATACCTACAGAACACTATATAGCTACAGGGGTTGTATACTGTACCTACAGGAGGCATATCTACCTACAAATTGCTGTACATATACCTACAGGTGGCTATATACCTACAGGAGGCCATATACCAACAGGGGGTTATATATAATACATGCCAACTCCCCCGCTTTTGGCGGGGGGGTCCTGCTAATTGGGGTCCCCCCCCCCCGTCCTCCCAGCAGAGTTGGCATTCCTCGGCGGGGGTTCTGTTAAATTACCGCGGCGCAAGAGTAGCGCTGGTGCGCTACTCTTGCGCCGCCGGGCCGCTCCTACAGGCGGGGGAAGCGGCCGCAGCGGCCGCTTCACCCGCCCGGAGTCTCGCTGTGCAGGGAGGAGGCAGGAGGGATCGCTCCCTCCTCCTCCTCCCCTGTATGTACAGCGCCGGTGTGCGCCGTACATACAGGTCAGCGGCGCAGGGGGAGTGACGCGCCTCTGCACTCACTTCCCCTGCGTCGCTGAGGAGATCGGAGATGTCCGGAGCTGCAGGAGCCTGGTGAGGTAAGTGGAATTTATTATTTTATTTTTATTAGCTACATGGGGGATCTACCTGGCTACTAAAGGGGGCAACTACCTACCTGGCTACTAAAGGGGGCACTACCTGGCTACTAAAGGGGCAACTACCTACCTGGCTACTAAAGGGGGCACTACCTGGCTTCTAAAGGGGGCAACTACCTACCTGGCTACTAAAGGGGGCACTACCTGGCTTCTAAAGGGGGCAACTACCTATCTGGCTTCTAAAGGGGGCAACTACCTACCTGGCTACTAAAGGGGGCACTACCTGGCTTCTAAAGGGGGCAACTACCTACCTGGCTACTAAAGGGGGCACTACTGGCTACTAAAGGGGGCACTACCTGGCTTCTAAATGGGGCAACTACCTACCTGGCTACTAAAGGGGGCACTACCTGGCTTCTAAAGGGGGCAACTACCTACCTGGCTACTAAAGAGGGCAACTACCTACCTGGCTTCTAAAGAGGGCAACTACCTACCTGGCTACTAAAGGGGGCAACTACCTGGCTTCTAAAGGGGCAACTACCTGGCTTCTAAAGGGGGCAACTACCTGGCTAACAAAGGGGGCAACTACCTGACTACAAAGGGGCAACTACCTGCTTCTAAAGGGGCAACTACCCTGACTACAAAGGGGGCAACTACCTGGCCACAAGGGGGCATCTACCTGCCTGTAAAGGGCACTACCTGGTTATGGGGGGGCTACTACCTGGCTATAAGGGCATCTACCTGGCTTTCTTCCAAAGCCATTATGTAGTTAGGCGGAGTGGGTGTGGTTTTTGAAGGGGCGTGGCACACAAAAAGATGGGCGTGTCCATGCAAATTTTTGTGCGCCGCCCTCTTTGATCTCCTGCTTTCCATTTTCAAAAGTTGGCAACTATGGGTTATATCCCAACAGGACGCTTTATACCTACCTATATACAGAGGGAAATATACCTACAGGTAGCTGTATACCTGCCTATCTACCCTCAGAGGGAATGTATACCTACCTATCTACAGGAGGCTGTGTACCTGTCTATCTACAAGGAGCAGAATATCTGTCTACCCCCAGGGGACATATAAACCTACCAATCTCCCTACAGGGGTCATATATACTTACCTTTCTACAGGGGTTCCTATAACTATCTACAGATGGCATATATATATGTCTATATATTATACCTACCTACAGTGAGCCTTTATCCATTCCTACTGGAGGTCTATATTTCTACCTACTTAATGATGGGCAACATTACTACCTACTTACTTAATTGAGTGCCCATACTAGAGATCAGTATTGGTAATGAAAAGTGGAAAAGTGAGAAGCCTGAGATGTTTGTGTGGTAAATTCTGCAAGGACGAGTCGGGGTTTGGAGAAGTCATCATGACATTCTGGAGCAGATGAAAAAGAAAAGGGAAAAAGAACAGCTCAAGAGAGAAGAGTAGGACTCATCAGAGAAGAGAACTATTCATCAAAGGAGAGAACAACGCATCAGATAAGATGCCTCATGTGAGTTCCAGGATGTCAGGGATTATTTTGCCTATGTGTTGGATCAGTGCTGTATTCACTGTCATGTGGTGGTGACCTGATGACAGACAGATGTGTAAGACAGTCAGACTGATGTGTGAGACAGACACGTGTGAGACATATAAGTGACTCACTTGGTATTGCGTACTGCACAACCCAGACAGAAGTGCAGCTCCGTCTTAGGAAGATTAAAATAGACAAATCCCCAGTCCAGATGGCATACACCCACGTGTCCTAAGAGAGTTAAGTGTGTCATAGATAGGCCCCTATTCTTAATATTCATGGATTGTCTAATAACGGGGTATGTCCCAAAGGATTGGCGCATAGCAAATGTGGTGCCAATATTCAAAAAGGGGTCAAAAAGTGATCCAGGAAACTATAGGCCAGTAAGCTTAACCTCTGTTGTAGGGAAAAATGTTTGAAGGTTTTCTCGGGAGATGCTATCCTGGATTATCTCACTGAAAATAAATGTATAACGCCGTTTCCAGCAGGGGTTTTTATGAAGGATGGGTCCCCCTCAGACTAATCTCACACTTCTAAGAGAAGTCATCTAGACTGGATGGGGTGAGGCACTGGATTCAATATATCTAGATTTTTCTAAAGAAATTTGATACGGTGCCACATAAAAGGTTGGTAATAAAATGAAATGCTTGGACTGGGGAAAATGTGTGCAAGTGGGTAAGTAACTGGCTCACTGATAGTAAAAAAAGGGTAGTTATTTACGGTGCATACTAAGAAAGGATAGCTGGTACAAGTGGGGTACCACAAGGGTCAGTATTGGGCCTATCCTCTTTAAACATTTTCATTAATGATCTTACACAGGGAATACACATAGAATATCGATCTTTGCAGACAATACAAGTCTGTAAAGTAATCAACACAATAGAGGATAATATGTTATTACAAAGGATCTGGATAAGTTGGAGGCCTGGGCAGGGAAATGGCAGATGAGGTTTAACACTGATAAATTTCAAGGTTATCCACATGGGGAAAGAAATCCATTACATGATTACAAGTTAAATGGAAAAACACTGGGTAAAAGTGACATGGAGAAGTACTTGGGAATCCGGTGGACAGTAAACTTAATTGTAGCAGCCAGTGTTTAGGCAGCAGCAGCCAAGGTAAATAGGATCATGGGGGGCATTAAAAGGGGCATAGATGCACATGATGGGAACATTATTCTCCCATTATACAAGTCACTGGTTAACCACACATGGAATATTGGTACAGTTTTGGGCACCAGTGCACAGGAAAGACATTGTAGAGCTTGAACAGGTACAAAGGCGGGCAACAAAATAAATAAAAGGACTGGTGGACTACAGTACACAGAAAGATTTGGGAAGATTAGGGTTATTTTGTTTAGAGAAAAGAAGGCTTCGGGGGGACATAATGAATATGTTCAAATACATCAAAGGTCAATATAGAGATCTCTCCCAAGATTTATTTATACACAGGGCTGTATCTAGAACAAGGGGCATCCTCTAACCCTTTGAGGAACGAAAGTTTCTACATAAACATAGAAAGGGATTCTTTACTGTAAGAGCAGTGAACTATGGAATTCTCTGCCAGAGGGGCTTGTCATGGTGAATTCAATAACCGAGTTCAAAAAGGGGGTTTTGGGTGCATTTTTTGGAGCGTAATAATATAACAAGTTTACCGTGACTAGATTCAGGAGAGGGGTCATTGATCCAGGGATTTTTCCGATTGCCAGATGGGAGTCAGGAAGGAATTTTTCCCTAAAATGAGGACAATTGGCTTCTACCTCGTTGGGGGTTTTTGCCTTCCTCTGGATCAACACCTTAGCACAACGGGCTGAACTGGATGGACGACTTGTCTTTTTTTAGCCTTACAAACTACAAACTATGAAACAATACAGTTCTATTTTACACACTGTATCATGTGGTAAAGTGCAGGCATTTATGTTCGAGAGGCCTAAAAATTAACCGGCAATATTTTCATGTACAGTAGCTGTAGGGTAGCTGTACAGTAGCTGTAGCTCCCAAGATTAATCCCCATGGTGGGCGTTGGGCCTCACAGTTCTATACTGGTTATCTCCAATGTCACTTCCATTTTTGATGACTTACAATTAACTTAGGGAAACAGGAAGTGTCATTGGGTGCTGCACCATAAGTGAGGCCACAATGGGAGCAACATAAGGCCTAAAATAACGCAGGACATGGAGTGATGCTGAACAGTAGGTGAACTTCTTCAAACCTTAGAATTAGTGAGATCTTTATGCCTGTTTATTCTAAAATTCAAATCAGGTCTACCTTACTTACATTCAGGTTGAACATACAACAGCACAAGATACTACACAGTGGAGTCACATTATTATGACCACCGTCGACTTTCAGTGTTGGCAGCGTGTAGCTTATGAAGGAGGTGAGCTGGCTTGGTGGGTATATTAGATGTGTGATAGGCTGTATACACACATATCCCTTGTTGCGGTCATGGGTCAAAGGGGCGATTGTCGTAAAAAGGGATGATGGTATTTCGACCACTGTGCAGTTTCTAAACTGTTTGCCTTCTGCTGTGGTGAAAGTATTGTAAGAGAACAAATGGTGTCATTGTGAATAAGTGATGTGGAAACTGCAGAGCACCATGCGCCATTGATGTGAGAGGAGAATGTAAGCTATAAAGGTGCACAATGGGAAGGACACGATACAATAGAACACCTCACCACAAAAATGACCCAGGGGGCGACCAGACTTGAGTCTAACACAACAGTGAACCTACTGCGTATTGGGCCCCAGAGCAGACAGATGTCACTGCACCTCTGCAAACCCTACTGTGTATGGGGCCTTGATGTAGATGGATGTCACTGCACCTCTGCTAACCTTAAAGGGGTTGTTTCACTATATTGATTCAATCTTACCTCAGTCCTTTTTTCTTGGATTCACTTTGAATTCATGGGTGTGTTTACTGGCTTCTACTAGGCTGCAGTAGAAACCAGGTCTGTAGCTATAGCAACCAGCACTGGCAGCCTATCAGGAGAGATCAAACAGGTCTGTAGCTATAGCGACCTGAGGAGCTGATGCAGCTCATACAAGAGGGGATATCTAGGAATAGGTAGGACACGGCTAATGGACATATATTGCAAAGTGACTTGTTTTTGCAAGATCTTTAACATAAAAACCAATCCTTGTAGTGAGACAACCCCTTTAATGTGTATGGGACCCCGAGCAGACTTGTGTCACTGCACCTCTGCTAACCCTACTGTGTATGGGGCCCCGAAGCAGACAGATGTCACTGAACCTCTGCTAACCCAACTGTCTATTGGGCCCAAAAGCAGACAGATGTCACTGCATCTCTGCTAACCCTACTGTGTATGGGGCTCTCACTGCACCTCTGCTAACCCTACTGCATACAGGGCCCCGGAGCAGACGAATGTCACTGCACCTTTGCTGACTCTACTGTGTATTGGGCCCCAAAGCAGACTGAGGTCACCGCACCTCTGCTAACCCTCCTGTGCATGGGGCCCCGGAGCAGACGGATGTCACTGCACCTCTGCTAAGCCTACTGTGTATGGGGCCCCGGAGCAGACGAATGTCACTGCACCTTTGCTGACTCTACTGTGTATTGGGCCCCAGAGCAGACAGATGTCACTGCACCTCAGCTAACCCAACTGTGCATGGGGCCCCGGAGCAGACGGGTGTCACTGCACCTCTGCTAACCCTACTGTGTATGGGGCCTTGGTGCAGACGGATGTCACTGCACCTCTGCTAACCCTACTGTGTATGGGGCCTTGGTGTAGACGGATGTCACTGCACCTCTGCTAACCTTACTGTGTATGGGGCCCCGAGCAGGCGTGTGTCACTGCACCTCTGCTAACCCTACTGTGTATGGGGCCCCGAAGCAGACAGATGTCACTGCACCTCTGCTAACCCTACTGTCTATGGGGCCCTGAAGCAGTCGGATGTCACTGCACCTCTGCTAACCCTACTGTGTATGGGGCCCCAGACCAGGCAGATTTCACTGCACCTCTGCTAACCCTACTGTCTTTGGGGCCCAGGAGCAGGATGATGTCACTGCACCTCTGCTAACCCTACTGCATATGGAGCCCCGGAGCAGACAGATGTCACTGCACCTCTGCTAACCCTACTGAATACGGGGCCCCGGAGCAGACGAATGTCACTGCACCTTTGCTGACTCTACTGTGTATTGGGCCTCAGAGCAGACAGATATCACTGCACCTCTGCTAACACTACTGTGTATGGGGCCCGGAGCAGACGGATGTCCTGCACCTCTGCTAACCCAACTGTGCATGGGGCCCCGGAGCAGACGGATGTCCCTGCACCTCTGCTAACCCTACTGTGTATGGGGCCCCAGAGCAGACGGATGTCCCTGCCCTCTGCTAACCCTACTGTGTATTGGCCCCGGAGCAGACATTTGTCACCGCACCTCTGCTAACCCTACTGCATATGGGGCCACGGAGAAGACGGATGTCACTGCATCTCTGCTAACCCTACTGTGTATGGGGCTCTGGAGAAGATGGATGTCAATGCTCCTCTGATAACCTTACTGTGTATGGGGCCCCAAAGCAGACAGATGTCACTACATATCCGCTAACCAAGTTGCATTGGCAGAAAAGGCTTTACATCAGTATCAGAATTAGACTTGTGCTGATTGGCAAAGGGTTGTCTTCTCCAATGAGTCTAGTTTTCTTCATTGAAGGGATGGGCATTAGCATGTCAGATGAAAAATATCAGAGAACAAACATGCTGCATTCATTGCTGGAAGAACACTAGTTGGAGTTATGGTCTGTGGAATGTTTTTGGGGCATTCTCTGGGCCACTTATCTATGTGGAAGGTGCTTTCAATCGATTTTGGTATGAATCCATCCATGCAGATCACGTACAGACTTGATCCCAGCTGACCCTCATGCAGAAGTTGTTTGAGGCAGTTGGCTCCAGATACCTGTGACAACCTGCCTGGACTTTTTTGAGTCACTCCCAGCCTGTCAAAGTGCTGTACATCCTGTAGATGGTCATTACTCTGGATTTGGGCTGCTGGTCGTAATAATGTGATTTGGCAGTTTATTCTTTGTACAGTCCAAATTAGTGCCTGTAATAACTGTATCCATATAACAGTGAAAGAAAGATGGAGTACTTACCATAAGTGCTGTGACTGTTTCCATGGAATATTATCGGAAGGTAATATATGTATGGGTGTGTGGGGCTGTAGGGGGGTGGTTGTGGGTTGTAATGCCAGTATTACCTTTGCAGGAATATAAGTTATGCTCAGGTGTGTAACTATAGGTTATAGAACCAACTCCAGTGGTGGGCCTCAAGAATTGGCTCCACTGGTGGGCCTCGAGAATCGACTCCATTGGTGGAGCGCCAAGAATGAGCTCCACTGTTGGGCCCCAGGAATCAACTCCACTGGTGTGCACCAAGAATTAACTCCACTGATGGGTCCCAAGAATTAACTCCACTGGTGGGACCCAAGAACCAACTCCACTGGTGGGCCCAAGAATCAACTCCACTGGTGTGCACCAAGAATTAACTCCACTGACGGGTCCCAAGAATTAACTCCACTGGTGGGCCCCAAGAACCAACTCCACTGGTGGGACCCAAGAATGAGCTCCACTGGTGGGACCCAAGAATGAGCTCCACTCGGGACGATGGGTAGGCGAAGGTAGGCGACCGCCTAGGGCACCACTTCATCCCAGGTAGAAAAGGAGGCATGGAGTGGGCTGAATTTTTCCCATTAGGGGGGTACTTTGTACCTTATTTGCCTAGGGAAGATGGATCCACTGGTGGGACCCAACAATGAGTTCCACTGGTGGGCCAAGACACTCCATTCTGACATTGAAGAGAATAGTATAATAAAAAAACAAATAAAAAGGAGGCCCTATTACAGATTTTGCTTTAGGGCCAATGAGCCTCTCTGCCCATGCCCTGATCTGGTGAATACAGAGAATTCCACGTAAATTTCTTGTAGGAATTTTTTTTTTCTTTTTTAGGTTTTATTCATTTTTATGGGGAACATTTTTGTTGTACCTTAGTATTGACACATTTAGATGCCAGTCAACATTTATTCTTTACATCACAACTTTATTTCATACTAGAATAAATACATTGTATCAAATATCTAGTCCAAAAAATACCATAAATATATAAATACAATAAAGGTAAAAAGTAAATATTGTTTGAGAATTTGCAATGTACATTGCTACCAGAATACTCGCACTTAAACAATGCGATGTTTTTTTTCTTATTATTGTTCTAAAATTTGCTCCATATGGTAAACACCATAGACAAGTGTCCTCATAGTAACACTTGAGAATTTCTCTAGTGCCGGAGCTGGATCACCTCCCTTCTATTGCTGCTCTTGGATGATGGGTTGTACACAGGTGCAGCCCATAGTCACAGTCTTTTTCTGTAATGTAAAGACGCATCCTTTCATCTCACGGTGAAGGACCAGGATCTCTTGTTTGATGGCCACAGAGTTGAGGTTGTTGTCCACATTACCCTCAGAATCCAGACATCTAGCGATGTTACACTTGGCCTCGGCAATAATCACAGGGAATCGGTTCATGTCTTTGTCATAGCTGGAAACAAAAGGACACATGGAGATATTGATTCAACCTTGTAATTAATATTCCTTTACCATATAACTACTACTAGCCCCTGGAGAGAAAGGGCCAGAACAGGTTTGTCTGAATTTTATATTTCTGTATAGTAGGGAGGGAGAGACTGGGTTAAGTTGTATATATCTAGACACCTGCTTTGTGATGTGTTTTTCAAGTTATCTATATCTAGACACTTGTGTCATGTTGTTTTCTGTATCTGCTACATATACTTATTAGAGAATATTTAGGAGTGTTATCGGATGAGTCACAGATAAGTGGGGTCGCCCTTTTAAGGGCGACTACTCCATGTCTAGGAAGAGATATAGAGGGAAAGGAAAAGGGCCCATTGAATTTATTGTGCCAGTACTCCCTAGTATCTGAGTATGCTATAATTTTGGATTTTTTTGCGATATGGTTTGTATACTTATGCATAAATATTCTCTCTTGTCTATGAGCGATTACAGTAATGCACTGAATCACTCTGAAATTTTTATTTCTTTCTTTTAATAGATAGAAGTACCAGTTTTATTTTAAAAATAGTGTTTTTGTCTTGTGCAGTGATTCCCTTCTGCATAGGTCCCAAATGGGGGACAATCTAATGCAGGGATCAAGGAAGGGCGGTGAGGGCCAACATGCACAAATATATTTATGTTATACATTTCATAGCGTTAACCAGCAACAGGAGGCGTCCCAATCCCTATGTTCATCCAGGACTGAAGTTACCACTCTAGAGCCACTTTAGACTTCAGACTAGGAATTTATAAATATTGCAGTTTCTCTATATAAAGTCAGGTTTTCCAAAAATTTGTTGGGAGTTTTTAATCTCCTGCAGGAAAGCTCTATCATGGGATTATATTACAAAAAGTGGGATGGATTGCGCTTTATGAAGTTAGTCTGGGAAGTTATGACGACTATTGATGTAACCCTAATATTTGCTAGGACCTGTCCACTCCCTGAAAAAATAGTAAAGTGCAGGTAATCTTTACTTTATCAAATAAGAAAGGCTTCCCCAAGGATATTTAAACATAATGTATTTTACTATGCAAAATATTATGGTCTAAAGCCAGTTTGGGTCATTATTTTTCTTTGGATTGCCTTAAGGTCTGATGGGTTCTATCCATGTGTCAGAGTCTTGTTTGCTATTGTGCAGAAGATTTGATATATGGCACTACTATCATTTGCTCACTAATCAAATATACTTAGCTTGCTGCTGTTTCCATTAATCCAGTTCAGTTTAAAGCAAACTGATGTCCTAGGGGGCTGGACTTCAGGAATGATGGTGACGCCCCTGCTTAGTACAATAGTTATACTTAGCTACTGATTGCATTAATGTATTAGCAATATAAGGGTCAAAAGTCTTAGACATTATATGGTATGTACTGACATGACTGATTTACAGCAGCTCAATATCAAGAAGTCCACTGCAAGCCTTGAGTAAGAACATTATCTGATCCCATAGGTGAATGAACATTACCTGTACTCCCATGGAGAGGTGGAGCGCTTATTTATATCACCGCTCTGGAGAGGGGAGTCCTGTGCACTTATATTCAGGCTGACTCTCACTGTAGGTGGGGATTTAGTGATGAGTGGACACCCTCCTTTCTTGAGTTGATGAAGATTCAGACATTGGACAGACATCAAAGTGGTCACTCCAAGGAGAAGCAGCACTGCTGTGAACTGAAAGTGAGAAGAATATTAGGTGATAATGTTTATTTACTTCTAATATGCTGATGTTAATAATTGCAATCACATCACATGGACAGATTGAGATGAATTGACAGAGCGAGAGAGAGAGAGAGAGAGAAAGCTCTTCATGGGTCAGGTATTAACTTCTAGGGTAGCTAGCTTTGGAATAGAGCTAATTTGCAAACTTTTTCCCTATGGAGCATTGCCTATGAGACCCATACATTAACTGGATCACAACAATGAGAAAATAACCTCCCAGAGCAGCATGAAACTCATCTAATGAACTAGTACTGTGCTCTGTGCTGATGAACAGCACGAACCCTGAAACAGCTTTCTACAAATGAGTGCCTGGTTTGGCCAATATCCTAATCATCTTTCAAAGCTCTTTTGTGGGTTGGACACTAACTATGAGGAAGTTACCTAGATCTAGCCTTGTTTTGAAAGAGATGATAACTTCCATACTTCTCTTCTATGAAGTATTGGCCATAAGACTCCCTACAGAAGCTGTATCTCCTCAATAACAACTGTCTTCCCACACAAAGTAAATTGCAACAAAACACCAGTGAAACTAAGTTAAAACATAGGGCGACATGTATGTAACAGGTGGCGCCAGAAGTCTGGCATCTTTTCAGCGCACTCCAGTATCAGGCGCATTACAGAGCGCCCGCGGCACTTTGCAATATGCCTGAGATCGGGGGCGTGCTGGAGGTGTCTTGCACTACAACCGTACGATTCTACACATTTATAGCTTTAGTACGCCAAATCCAGGCACATTACTGCTGGAACAGGTAGAGCACTTTAAAACTGGTTTACCTGAGCCAGAAATGTCGCTTTGTAGCTAGAAAGCTCTAAATCTATGACCCGCAGTAGGACAGGTTCATAGATTCAGGTGCATTCTACGCTACTAATGCACGCAAAAAAAATGGCTCCTGGGTGACAAAGTACATACATGTCACCCAAAGTATCCAAATGTGTTCTAAATAATATCCTGCTATATGAAATAATATAATATTCCAAAAGCTACTAAACAGAATAAAAATTAAATAAAAATTATTTAAAGAGTGATAAAAATAGCAATAAGCAAAATTTAAGATCAGTAATTGATAATACAACCATGTATAAAACAATAACAAACTAATAAAAAAAATCCATGAAATAGATTAAAGAATAGCAATAAATAATATAGCTAACATCATAAATAATATTAAAATAATAGACAGTATAATAGACAATATAAATATATGAAATATCTTTAAAGCAAATAAAAATAGTAATAAGTAATAACAAAACAATAAATGATGATTCTAATAATTATAATATAATAACATAATATATAAAACATCCATAAAATAAATAGAAATAGTAATAAATAATAAAAAAATAAATATAGTGATAAAACAGTCATAAACAATAGTAACAAAATAATAAATATAAGTAACAGATAATAAATAATAATAAATAACAATCCTTAAAACAATAAAATATTTTAACATCTATAAAATTAATAAAAATAGTCATAAATATTAGTAGCAAAATAATAAATATAATGTACAAATAATATATATAATACAATCTGAATGTTTATATAAATAGTGCAAATAATAAGCTAAAAAATGTATTCAAAGGTATAAGAAATATACAAAATAAAATATAACAATTCAAGGTATAGTCAATTCAATGACTAGTGACTTTTAGAAGCAGTCAGTAGGTTTCTTACCTTGCAGGGTCCTGTCAGGAGGTCCATGGTGCTTCTGTATTTCGATGTCTTGAGGCTAATGTAGATGTGTGTGGATGTCTTGAGTCTTGAGCAGGTGAATGCTGTGATGTGCTCAGGTGGAGACCTCAGCATTATATAGAGGCTCGCCATTGCTATCTGGTTCATTCTGTGGTTTCGGTGTAGAGTGGTTTCCTTTGTGACATTTTTGCACTTAACCAGATTGTTCATAAGTAGGAAAATCTTAGCTGATATCTCATAGACAGCTCTGGGCTTCCTGAGCTGGAATCTGCTGATAATTAACTAAGTCAAGGAGTCCGGGGTGAGGAATTCAGTAATAGATTTGCATATTAATAGACAACGTCACAATGGAACCAGGTTGTGGTTTTATGTGATGAGGATTCTACTCATTGATTTACTTCTTGTCTTACAGGTGTTTCTATCATTGTTTCTGATGCAACTTGTCTAAAGCATTTTTCTATGCATTTTATAGACAAGTAAAATATAAAAAAATTCTAGTGCTGAAAATTGAATTACAATAAAAAAAAAAAAGAAAGAGCTGAGATCATGTTCGTATTACCATGGCTGATATAAAGCCCAGTAACTCCATATTCACACACAATTAAAATATTTTCTTTTTTTTCATGCAGCTTTTGGTGGCGTTTTTCATTTTGCAACATTAGAGATACAGTGTGCGGAGGTTTTCGTGGCATGTTTGGAGTCCTGTTTCCATGCTCACATCATGCAACAAAAGTGTTTGTAAAGTTTTCCAGGAAGCTTGGAATAGAGTAAAAAAATGCTACTTTATTGATTAAATGTTAAAAAACATGGCGTCATATATAACAAACAGATGTTGACGCGTTTTGAACACTATGCTTTTAATCATAACATAACTTAATAATAATCTTTTTATAGCGCCAACAAATTCCACAGCACTTTACAATGTAGAGGGTGTAGGTACAAACAAAAAGACGGACATTACACAATAAAAACTAATTACAGATGAGACACAAGGGGCCACATGTATGAAATTGTTTAGGTCTAAAACTCACTCTTTTGCCCATAGTAACCTATGGGCAAAAAAGTGAGTTTTAGACTTAAACAGTTTTCACACATGTGGCCCAAGGTGTGAGGGCCCTGCTCGCGAGAGCTTACAATCTACTTAATCAAGAAGATTGTAATCTTAATCAAATCATGTTATGATTAAAAGCATAGTGCTCAAAATGTGCCAATATCTGTCTGTTACATGACACAACATTTTTAATGTTTTATCAATAAAAGAGGATTTTTTACTCCATTCCAAGTTTGCTGGAAAATTGTACAAATTTTTTTTCACATGTTGATGAAGTGTGTTTCCATACATATTGGGACCCAAAGAGAGATAAGCTGACTATTTTTCTATATTGCCACATCATGCAACACCACAAACTCCAAAACTCTACAAATATGCCAAAAAATACTGTACTTAGCTCAGATAGGTCCCTGATAGTTACAACACTGGTTTGCCCAAATCTATTGAAAAATTCAGGTTCCAAACATCCCAATTTTTTTCTCTAATCTTATCCCTATTTCTAACCCTAGCCCTAATAATACATGTGTCCTATATGCATCATAAATGCCCTTAATAAGTATCCAATTACTTTCAAAAGAAATTAACCATTATGCACAGTGTGTCTTTATACCTGATATTTTTATAAATATGCAGAGCGCTTGGCACATAAAATGTGTCTTATGCAAGTAATATTTCTATTCAAATCAATGAGCTTTGCAACATATACACCAAATACACGTGTTTTGTTTCCTGCACTACTAAGGTAGAAAGTCGTGGCAATGGACGAAAACCACCTCGGCACTCCCGCCCCAGTGATTTTTAATTAGCTTAATAAGCAGCAGCCCAGATAAGCACTGGCAAAACTGTGCGGCCACCAACAATCCACATTCGTCGATGTTCACTAATAGTTATTGGCCAAACGTTGTTGCTGGTGTTGACCTATAAATCCAACCATCCCTTATGAAATTAAAGGGGTTGTCCAACCAAACACATTGATGGTATATCGATAAAATATACCATCAATGTGTGATAGGGTCAGATCCTACTTCTGGGATCCACACTTTTCTTGATATTGGGCCTCAGGAACATTTCCAATTTGAATAGAGAGGTGGTCAGAACTGTCCTATTGATTTCAAGGGAGTTTAGAGTACCTCAAAACTTCTATAGAAGTTAATGGGACAATTGCAACTACCTCTTCATTCAATATGGAAACTTTCTTTGTGTTGAATGGAGGATGTCAGGGGCCTGTTCTAGAGATAGGTGGGGGTACTGATCGATATGCCATCAATATGTTTGGTGGGAATACTCCTATGAAGGGGTGTTCCCACCATAGACTTTGATGGTATATCGCTAGGATGTGCCATAAAAGTCTGATAGACATGGGTTGCACCAACCTTGGGACTGGAGCCCCGAAGGTTTTGGCTCAAAATGGAGAGTTGGCCCCGCTTGTGCACAACTCATCATTCTGTTCTATGGGAGTTTCGAGTAGGGCTGAACACTCCGCTCACATGTACCCGAAACTCCCATAGAACAGAATGGAGAGCTGTGTGCAAGTGTGACCGGCTCCTTATTCCCAGTTGATACTTTTGGGGGCCTGTTCCTGAGATAGGTGCTGGTCCCAGAGGTCTGACCCATGTCCATCAGACTTTGATGGCATTTCCTATCGATATACCATGAAAGTCTATTGTGGGAGCACCCCTTTAATTAAAAATCACTAGTGTTAGGTGCAACAGTCATCCTCGGCACTGTCATGGCTGCACCTAGAGCATGCCAAAACCATGTGGTCCTACCCCAAGGTGCATAAAGCTGTCAAAGATAAACAGCTGCATAAAATACACAGGAAAACATGCATAATTTATATAATGTCTTGTGTAAATTCCACAATATGTAAAACGATCCTCAATGAAGAAACCAGGTGGGATCTAATGTAACAGGAGAACAGATGATTATCAGATCAGATTTTGTGATTTATTGAATGGATCTGAAAACCTCAACATAAGAACCAGTCACACCCTCAGAACTCTACATCGGACTGATACAAATGATATCCCAAACATAGCAGCCCTCATTTATCAAAACCGTCTAACAGTTAGGCCCCGTTCACACGGCTTATTGCCGACGGATTTGTGCGCCGTATTGAGCCCACAATCCGCCGTGAATACGGGGCGGGCCGGGGGCGGGGCCGGAGCGCGGCGGGGGCGCCGCTCCCGGCCCCATAGACAATGCTTGTTTACGGCGCGGACGCGCCGGAAATAATGTGCATGTCACTTTCTCCCCCCGCGGCGGATTTGCCGAGCGGGGAGGAGCGCCGGATTCCACGGTTCTCTCTGAGAGCAGTGGATTACCGTAATGACTCCGACGGATTGGCGCCGTATTGAAGCGCAAATCCGGCGCGGAATACGGCGCCAATCCGTCGGCAAATAAGCCGTGTGAACGGGGCCTAAGACTGTCTTTGTTGCCCATAGCAACCAATCAGAGTCCATAGCAACCAATCAGAGCTCAGCTTTAATTTATTCCAAGCAGTACAAGAACTGAAAGCTGAGCTCTGATTGGTTGCTATGAACTCTAATTGGTTGCTATAGGCAACAAGGGCAGTTTTACAGTTAGACAGTTTATATCAATGAGGCTCAATGGGCCCATGGCAACCAATCAGAGCTCAGCTTTTATTTATGTCAAGCATTAAAAGAGACAGTTTTACAGTTAGACAGTTTATATCAATGAGGCTCAATGGGCCCATGGCAACCAATCAGATGCTTTTATTTATGTCAAGCATTAGGCCCTGTTCACACGACGGATTTGGCCGCGGTTATGGCCGCGGGTTCCGACGCGGTTTCCGCGGCCATAACCGGGCCAAATCGCGCGCTGATGTTATTACATGGTTTCCTATGAGAAACCGCGCCGCGGGTTTGGCCACGGCTCCGGGGCCGCGGTCAGACCCGCGCGTGTGAAGAACTCTCCTGTCCTTTCTTGACAAGAGTGCTCTGCGCGGCGGCCGCGGGTGGTGCGCGGCTGGGATGCGGCTAGCGCCGCGGCGTGGCCCCAGCGCGTAAATTGCCTAGGGGCAAACCCACGGTGCAAGCCGCGCCCCAAACCACACCCCTCCCGTGGTGAGGCCACGCCCACCGCCCGCGCCGCAAACCCGCGTTGGGAGACGCGAGTTGGCGGCGCGGCCCGACGAGGATCTGGCCGCGGGAACCGCGGCGAGAGCCGCGGCGGAACCCGCGGCCAAATCCGTCGTGTGAACGGGGCCTTAAAAGAACTGAAAGCTGAGCTCTGATTGGTTGCTATGACCCACAGAGACAGTTTTACAGTTAGACAGTTTATATCATTGAGGCTCAATGGGCCCATGGCAATCAATCAGAGCTCAGCTTTCAGTTCTTGTACTGCTTGAAATAAATAAAAGCTGAGCTCTGATTATTTGCTATGGGCCAATTGAGCCTGATTGATATAAACCAGGGGTCCTCAAACTTTTTAGACCGGGGGCCAGTTCACGGTCCCTCAGACCATCGGAGGGCCGGAATACAGTTTTAAAAAAAAGTTTTACTTTGTGGGTCGATACAATTACAGCATACATGCCAACTCTCCCGTTTTTGGCGGGGGGTCCCGCTATTTGGGGTCCCCTCCCGCCCTCCCGGGGAGCTGGCATTCTCCCGCTGCCAGCAGGCGGCGGGGGCTCTTAAACGGGCCGCGGCGCCAGAGTAGCGCTCGTGCGCTCCTCTGGCGCCGCCGGGCCGCTCCTACAGGCGGGTGAAGCGGGCGCAGCGCCCGCTTCACCCGCCCGGAGTCTCGCTGTGCAGGGAGGAGGCAGGAGGGATCGTTCCTCTCCTCCCTCCTCCCCCTGTATGTGCGGCACCGGTGTGTGCACCGCACATACAGGTCAGCGGCGCAGGGGAAGTGACGCGCGGCTGCAGGGGAGTGACGCGCGGCTGCTCTCACTTCCCCCTGCGCCGCTGAGGAGATCGGTCGGGAGCTGGCAGCGCTGCAGAGCCTGGTGAGGTGAGTGGATTTTATTATTTATTTTTATTAGCTATAGGGGGGGGGGGGGGCTCTGCCTGGCAACAATGGGGGCTCTTCCTGGCAACAATGGGGGCTCTTCCTGACAACAGAGGGGGCATCTACCTGGCAACAATGGGGGCTCTTCCTGGCAACAATGGGGGCACTACCTGGCAACAGAGGGGACATCTACCTGGCAACAGAGGGGGCACTACCTGGCAAAAATGTGGGCACTTCCGTTCAACAATGGGGGCTCTTCCTGGCAACAGAGGGGACACTACCTGGCAACAGAGGGGACATCTACCTGGCAACAGAGGGACACTACCTGGCAACAATGGGGGCACTACCTGGAAACAATGGGGGCTCTTCCTGGCAACAGAGGGGGCACTACCTGGCAACAGAGGGGACATCTACCTGGCAACAGAGGGGGCACTACCTGGCAACAGAGCGGGCCACTACCTGGCAACAGAGGGGACATCTACCTGGCAACAGAGGGGGCATACCTGGCAACAGAGGGAGCATCTACCTGGCAACAGAGGGGACATCTACCTGGCACAAGGGGGCATCACCTGGCAACAATGGGGCACTACCTGGCAAAAAGAAGGGGCATCTACCTGGCAACAGAGGGGCATCTACTGGCAACAGAGGGGCATCACCCCGGGCAACAATGGGGCACTACCTGGCAACAGCTGGGACATCTACCTGGGAACAGAGGGGGCATCACCTGCAACAAAAGGGGCATCACCGGCAACAGAGGGGGCATCACCTGGCAACAATGGGGGCACTACCTGGCAACAGAGGGGCATCTACCTGGCAACAGAGGGGGCACTAGCTGGCAAACAATGGGGGCACTACCTGGCCAACAATGGGGGCACCTACCTGGCAACAATGGGGGCACCACCTGGCAACAATGGGGCACTACCTGGCAACAGAGGGGACATCTACCTGGCAACAGAGGGGCACTACCTGGCAACAGAGGGGGCACTACCTGGCAACAATGGGGGAAACTACCTGGCAACAGAGGGGGCACTACCTGGCAACAGAGGGGCACTAGCTGGCAAACAATGGGGGCACTACCTGGCAACAAGGGGGGCACCTACCTGGCTAACAAAGGGGGGCACCAAACCTGGCTACAGAGGGGCATCTACTTGGCTACAAGGGGCATCTACCTTCCTGTAAGGGGCCCGACCTGCTTTTGGGGGGGTACTAGCTGGCTATTCGGGCATCTACCTGGCTTTCTTCCAAAGCCGTTATGCAGTTAGGTGGAGTGGGTGTGGCTTTTTAAAGGGGGCGTGGCATACCGGAAAGATGGGCGTGTCCATGCAAATCTTTGCCGCTACGTGCGCCGCCGTCTAAAATCTCCTGCTTTTTCATTTTCAAAAGTTGCCAACTATGAATTAGGCCCCCCAGCAGGTGTAGGTAGAATTAGGCCCCCCAGCAGGTGTAGGTAGAATTAGGCCCCCCAGCAGGTGTAGGTAGAATTAGGCCCCCCAGCAGACATAGGTGGAATATGCCCCCCAGCAGGTTTAGGTAGAATTAGGCTCCCCAGCAGGGGGAGGTAGAATGAGGCCCCCCAGCAGGTGTAGCAGAATTAGCCCCCTCAGCAGGTCTGTAGGTAAAAATTAGCCCCAGCAGTGTAGGTAGAATTAGGCCCCCCCACAGACATGGGTAAATTAGGCCCCCAGCAGGTGTGGAGAAAATTAAAAATAAAAAACTGGACATCACTCACTTACCTGGCTCCCCGCCACTGTCGCTGCTCCTGGGCTTCTTCTTCGGGCAGCGTGACTTCACCAGGCCGCGCCACAGCGTGATGACGCTGACGCCGCCCGTGCTGTGGACTCTGGTGAAGCGCCTCCTTCCTGCACCTCACCAGAGTAGAGAGCCCCTGCTCTCCGCAGAAGCATCTGTATGTGCGTCCGGCGGAGGAATGCCAACTCTGCCGGGAGGGCGGGGGGGACCCCCATTAGCGGGACCTCCCCGCCAAAAGCGGGAGAGTTGGCATGTATGCTATAACACCCTGAGGAGGGGTCACCCGATAACTATAACCTCCTAAGGAGGGTACACCCGATAACTATAACACCCTCAGGAGGGGACACCTTTTAACTATAACACCCTGAGGAGGTGTCACCCCATGACTATAACACCCTGAGGGGGGACACCTCATAACTATAACATCCAAAGGAGGGGACACCCGATAACACGATCACCCTTAGGAGGGGACACCTCATAACTATAACACCCTGAGGAGGAGGCACCCCATAACTATAACACCCTGAGGAGGGGACACCCCATGACTATAACACCCTCAGGGGGGACACCTCATAACTATAACATCCTAAGGAGGGGACACCCTATAACTATAACACCCTAAGAAGGGGACACCATATATCTTTAACCCCCTTAGGATGGGACAACTCCTAACTATAACACCCTGAGGAGGAGGCACCCCATAACTATAACATCCTTTAAGGAGGGAACACCCATTTAAAATAATAAAACCCCCCTGAGGAGGGGACACCATATAACTATAACACCCTGAGGAGGACACCTCATAACTATAACACCCTGAGGAGGAGGCACCCCATAACTATAACATCCTAAGGAGGGAATACCCCATAACTATAACACCCTGAGGAGAGGACAACCCATAACTATAACACCCTGAGGAGGAGACACCTCATAACTATAACACCCTGAAAAGAGGACACCCCATAACTATAACGCCCTGAGGAGGAGACACCCCATAACTATAACACCCTGAGGAGAGGACACCCCATAACTATAACATCCTGAGTAGGAGACACCTCATAACTCTAATACCTTGAGGAGGGGGCACCCCATAACTATAACACCCTGAGGAGGGGACACCCCATAACTATAACACCCTGAGGAGGAGACACCTCATAACTATAACACCCTGAGGAGAGGACACCCTACAACTATAACACCCTGATTAGGGGACACCATATAACTATAACACCCTGAGGAGAGGACACCCCAGGACTATAACACCCTGAGGAGGTGGCACCCCATAACTATAACATCCTAAGGAGGGAACACCCCATAACTCTAACACCCTGAGGAGGGGACACCCTATAACTATAACACCCTTAGGAGTGGTCAACCCATAACTATAACACCCTGAGGAGAGGACACCCCATAACTATAAGACCCTGAGGAGGCGACACCCTATAACTATAACACCCTGAGGAGAGGACACCTCATAACTCTAATACCTTGAGGAGGGGGCACCCCATAACTGTAACACCCTGAGGAGGGGACACCCCATAACTATAACACTCTGTGGAGAGGACACCTCATAACTATAACACCCTGAAGAGGAGACACCTCATAACTATAACACCTTGAGGAGGGGGCACCCCATAACTATAACACCCAGAGGAGGGGGCATCCCATAACTATAACACCCTGAGGAGTGGACACCTCATAAATATAACATCTTGAGGAGGGGGCACACTATAACACCCTGAGGAGAGGACACATCATAACTATAACACCCTGAGGAGGGGACACCCCATAACTATAACACCCTGTAGAGAGGACATCTCATAACTATAACACCCTGAGGAGGGGACAACCTATAACTATAAAACCCTGATTAGGGGACACCATATAACTATAACACCCTGAGGAGAGGACACCTCATAACTATAGCACCCTGAGGAGGGGACACCCCATATCTATAACACCCTGAGGAGAGGACACGTCATAACTATAACACCCTGAGGAGGAGGCACCCCATAACTATAACATCCTGAGGAGGAGGCACCCCATAACTATAACACCCTGAGGAGGGGACACCTCATAACTATAACACCCTGAGGAGGGGACACCCTACAATTATAACACCCTGAGGAGGGGACACCTCATACCTATAACAACCTGATGAGAGGACACCTCATAACTATAACATCCTGATAAGAGGACACCACATAACTATAACAACCCGAGGAGGAGACACCTCATAACTATAAAACCTTGAGGAGGGAGCACCCCATAACTATAACACCTTGAGGAGGGGACACCTCAAAACTATAACATCCTGAGGAGGGGACACCCCATAACAATAACACCCTGAGGAGAGGACACCTCATAACTATAACACTCTGAGGAGGGGACACCTCATACACCCTGAGGAGTGGACACCTCATAACTATAACACCCTGAGGGGTGACACCTCATAACTATAACACCCTGAGGAGGGTACACCCCATAACTATAACACCCTGAGGAGAGGACACTTCATAACCAAAACACCCTGAGGAGGTGTCACCCCATAACTATAACACCCTGAGGAGGGGACACCCCATAACTATAACACCCTGAGGAGGGGACACCCCATAAAATATAACCCCCCTGAGGAGAGGACACTTCAATAACAAACACCCTGAGGAGGAGGCACCCCATTAACTAAAAACCCCCCTAGGATGGACAAACCCCATAACTATAACACCCTGAGGAGGGGACACCCCATAATATAACACCCTGAGGAAGGGACACCCCATAACTATAACACCCTGAGGAAGGGACACATCATAGCTATAACACCCAGAGGAGGGGGTACCCCATAACTATCTGATGTTAATGAATAGAGCAATAAACCAATAGACACATGTATATAAGGCAACCAAATACTACTTCTTCTTTTGGGGACTATTAGATGTCAGTGATTGTCACACTAAACCATTTGAAGCAATGACCATTGTAGCATCGGAAACCAGTACCTAGGCAAATAAGGCATATGGTTCCCCTCCAATTGAAAATGCAGCACACTCCATGCCTCCTTGTACCCCCTTCCTGCCCGGGATGAAGAGGCACCCTAGACTACCTTCTCATACCCATTGTCTCGGCCCTGCTGGACACCATGGGCTGTATGGAGAATCAAACCATAGGATACTAAGAGCTAGACCACCCTTCTGCTGGACATCATGGACTGTATGGAGTCCCAAACCACAGGAGACCACCATTCTGCTGGATTCATTAGACTACATTAAGTGCCAAACCAATGGCACTTTGCTGGATACCAGCAAAGTACCAAACCACTGAAAATCAGGAGCTAGACCACCATTTTGCTGGATATCATTAACTGTATAGAGTACCGAACCACTGGATACCAGGAGCTAGACGGCCATTCTGCTGGACACCAGGTACTGTATGGAGCAAGAAGCTATTAGACTGGACCGAGATACTACTGGACAACTGATGGTGTATGCAACACCACATTACTAGACATGAGGGACTATACAGAGCACCAAATCACTCAGCATTACGGGATGTTGGCCCATGATTCTACTGAACACAGGGACTATGTGGAGCTTCTGAAAAAAGGGGATTTGTTGAGCAGTGAACTACTGGTCACCAGAGACTGTAAAACCAATATACTGGACTCTAAGGATAATGGCAGTAATCAGGTAAACATGTTCATAGATCAGCCAGTTCTCACCATGTCAATGCTACTGTTGCAGAAAGTGGTAGACCAGAGGCGCTATTGACCCCCTGTGCCGGTCAAATAGCCTTACAAAACCCAGCATGATGGTGTCACATAATTTTCACCACTAATAGCTCAAATTAGGGGCTTACTACCAGACCTTGTGATTTGACAAAAGGGGGTCCTTGAGATTTTCAAAGCTGGGGGGCTCATAAGTTATTGCCTAGTGCTCCAGCTTTTTTCTGTTCTTCTGCTTACAGGACCAAATTAATTGGGGCTCCTCTACAAAATATGGGACAAGATAAGAATGTAACATATATATAGTCAAGCAGTAGGAGCTCACAGTAGATCTACAATAAGGCCACAGACCTGTACATCTTTTAGGCTTTTTTTACCATTTGCTGAATTAGCTTTATATTTTCCATTAACGTACGGCAGGAGACCTGACAAACATATTGTTTATGTCATAACTTTGGTAAGGTTACTGGAAAGTTCAGTCAAGGAAGCTTCAGTGGTTAAAAGCACAAGTGTGAGACCTGAATTTGAGATAAATGGCAGCATACCACTGAACCACCTCATTGTCCTAGATATGGAGCCATTGAGTCAGTATGAATGACTTCTGGTGCTATTGTTAGATCTTTGTCGACAGAGTCGGTAGTGACGTGTGTAAATCTCAGTATTATGTTATCATAGGGGTTTGAAAAACAAAATGTGTTCACTAACATCAAGTCTTGTTCACATTTCTGCAATCTAATCCCCCTAAAGCCGCATATTACTTTAAACAAGCTAGGAAAGTTTCTACTACTTTAAACACCCTTATGTTACAAATAGTTCCCTTGGCAAAAAAGAGCTAATTACAAATTTCCCCCTTTTGGGCCCCCAGCAATTGCTGTTGAAAGCCTAAAAGTAAGATTCTTTTCCTTCCCCACCACAGGGAAATGAGGTATTCACAAACCCCTTCAATCATATTTCTTTTGTGTAATGCAAGGCAGGACCGGTCCTCCAGAGACCGAGATACTCTTTGTAAACTGCCCATGCCTAAGGGATTAGGATCCTGAACAGAAGACCCCCATTCTATTAACTGATAATTATGGAAAAAGGGAAAGGATTGGGTTTTTTGTAAATCAGGGAAAATTTTTTAAAATTGTTAAGGACCACCCATGATTTGTATCACGGTGGTGCAGTCCCTTTCACAGTGACATCTAGAGAGGGCCCGCAGAAGGGGGGATTTTCAGCTCCCGGGCGCTAAAAGTTTGTGCTAGAACAGGCTGTAGTTAACAGAAAATGCAGGAAAAGGGTGCGGGAGGGGCAACATGTCTCCAGACCTTAACCCTATTGAGTATCTGTGGGGAACCCTCAAACAAGGGTAAAGGGAGCGAAAGGGCTCAAAACATCCCCCAGCTCCGTGATTCATCATGGAGGGGGGAAGAGGATTCCAGTGGCTGAAAACCTGTAACTCAGTGCCTTCTTGCCCAAAATTTTAAGGCAGTGCGGGAAAAATAATGGTGGCCGCACAAAATATGACATTTGGGCACAGTTTCTTCATCTTCATTCAAGGGTGTACTCACTTTTGGTGCCAGCGGTTTAGGCATTGATGAGTATGTGTTGAGTTATTTTGAGGGTACCAAATTTACACTGTTATACAAGCTGTACACTGACCATTGTATCAGGTCAATCTTCGGGTTTTTTGTTACATGAAAATATATAATATACTATTTGCAAAAATCTAAGGGGTATACTCCATTTTGTGAGATACTGTATGTACATAAAGGTAATCACTGTGACACAGCCATTTGCGACACGGGGCATAGTATGTCCTAATGCTGGCAATGGGCTTTCTAGCGGAATCAAACAGGGGGAAATCCTGCTCTCCTGCATATTTTAAGAGGCTATGTCACAAAAAGGATTGTCAAAAAAAAATCTTGCCCTAATCCCATAATCACAAACTTATGTTTTTGCTCTGTGTGGACCTTGTGAGGAGCCAGCTTGCAGGATGATTATTTGTTCTTGACCTTCAATTCCTTTTCCAGTTGTGTCATTTTTTTCTATAGTTATTTAGATTTTTACATAAGTTTTTGGCATTACTTTTTATGACTGTTTACACGGCTGAGATTATGTTTGCTGTACCTCACATCACCTTTATAACACTTTGTATTGGCAGCGATGGCTGCCATTACTCTGCATGGTCAGGTCACCGATTTCTCAGTTCTTTCCTTTTTTAGAAATGTACTTTTGTTCAAAAACCCAAAAGGTATTGTTTTGGGGGGTCTGGGTTTTTGTAAGCATTTCATTAGATAGATTTATCAATTTGTACAATTTGTATTTGTACAATTTGTACAATTATTATTTTTAATTTATTTAAAGTTAGATTTAGTTTTTTAAAAGGTGACGCAAAAAAAAAAAATCCATGAATTCGTCTTGGTGATATAGTTATACAGGGTGAGTCAAAAGTCCATGGATACCTTCTATTTCAGAAAAGAAAATGACAATTCTGAATTCCCCTAATAATTAATGGATGAGAGTGCCTATCTTTTAGGCTAGGTCCGCAACATGTCCACCATCTTGAAAGCTGCCATTGTGGATCAGGGGTTGAATTTAACAATGACCCAAGCACAACATTACCCTTGACCAATCGACCATTTGTCAGAACACTTTCTGAAGGGTATGACCAGCCAATAACCATTTTCTTCTAAAGTACCCTCCTCTCTTCTGTATTCTGATATGACTATATCATTCATGGTTGTCACTGACACTTTATGAATAATTTATATTGTTATGCCATATACAAGGTAACTCACAGAAATTTCTCAGGTATCTTCCACAGAAAATTTAAAGATTTCACTGATCAATTATCTATGGTTAAAATATAACTTTTAATTCTACATATAAAACACACTTTTCTATATACATATGTTCTATGACAGTATTATCCAAAGTGCTCAACATACCAGAAAAGGAAAGAAAAAAAAAGCACCAGGCAAAAAAGAAGGCTCAAGTGTCATTCAACTGAAAAGGGAAAGGGGCAAAATAGTTTTTTTTAAGGAAATAATCAAAAAATATGGTTCCAACGCATTTGTAAGGGAGGGGGTAGGGGACCCGCGGGGACCACCGCGGGCGATGGTGGAAGCCCACACCGGGAACAAATTAAGTAGGCCCCGGGTATTAAACCAGAGCCCCCGCAAAGCGGGGGGGACTTGCTGCGGCGGGAGTCTCCCAGGTTTTTTCCCCACTGGCGGGACTTCCCTTTGCGGGGGCGGCCAAGGTAGACGTATTACAGATTCATCAGGCAAGCTCGTGGTCGGGGACAGGCAAAAAGGTCGGACAGGGGGTTTGGAAACGTAAACGTGGACAGGCCAGACGGTCAGGGCAGGGGGCAAGGGGACGGGTCGATAAACGAGACAAGGGTAGGGTAAAATGGAAAGACAAGACTAGACTAGGAACGCTTTCTCCAGAGAGAACCCCACAAAGGGAAACCCCGGCGAGGGCCGGCGGGGAAGGGGGGCCCGACCTAAATAGGAGCAGTCCCCGGGAAATAGAAAAATTACCACCACTGCCCCTTTAAAATTTTCAAACACCCGGGCCGCGCCCCGCCCTAGGGGGGCGGACCCCACGCGCCGGGGGGGCTGTGAGTGACTGACCCCAAAGGAGCGGGGGCCGGGTAAGTTGGTCCCCGGCGGGGACTGGGACAGAGCGGCCCCCCGAACCCGACGTGGGGGACGGGGCTCCGCTGAGAGCCGCGCCGGAGCGCCTGCGACCCGAGACGGGGCCCGCAGGGGCGTCCGTGACGGGAACCCCCCCCCCCTTGGGGCCCCCCCCCCTTTGGGGCCCCCCCTTTTAAAGGGGGACAAAGGGAAATCCTGGTGAATTACGGTTCGGGAAAATTTTCCTCCCCCGGGCTAAAAAGGGCCCTTTTTCCCAGGCCCAAAACCCCTTCCAGTCTACCAAAAAAGAAAACCGTTTTCCTCTAGTTCCCCTCAAAAACGAGGATCCCCTTTGACTTCAAAGACTTTGGAAGCATCATTATGGGTGGGGGAGGATAGACTTGGGAGAGAAACTTAAGAAACCGGGGATTTTATTAGGGAGACGGGGAAAGAGTTAGGATTCTCAGGGGTGGGAGGAAGAGGGAGTTTGTAAAAAACCGGATTAATACGAGTGATAACCTCAAGGGCCCAGGAAGGGGGGCCCAATTTGTAGGGGGGCATAAAAAGGGGGGACAAAACGGGCCCCGAAAAGCCAAACCTTGTCACCAGGGGGGAAAACAGGGGAGGACTTCTTCCTTTGTCGGTTGGGTTTTAAAATGGCTCGGAAGCGCGGAGCAGAGATAAAAGGGGTTTGGGGACCAGATGGTCTTTATGTCCTAAACCCATTGCGCCCGGGCCGCGGGAAAACCCCGGGAGGGAGATGCCAGGGGGAAGGTGGGGGGGAATGCAGCCCATATAAAATTGTAGAAGGGAGAGCCCCCCTGCGATTCTTCTCGGGAGTTGTCCGAAACCCCCCCAAAGGGCAAAAAAGTTGGCCCAACCCCGTTTTGGCGTGCTGAGACAAGTGGCGTAGATACCTCCCAAACCGGGTTTATTTCTCTCCACCGGGCCCATTCGTCGGGGTGGTAAACCCAGACAAAAAGCCCGGGGTTTCACCTGGATTGGGGAACACAGGGCACGCCAGAATTTAGAAAAAAAACTGGACCCCCCGATCCGAAAACATTTGCTGCGGGGGCCCATGCAGAGGGAAACCCTTTGGGGAAAAAATTTATTCTCCCCAAGAGGGGGGCCCCACGGCAGGCCCGCAGAGAAAACGAAATGCGCCATCTTGGGGGAACCGTCATTAGTCCCCCCAAATGACGGGTTCCACCGAAAGAGGGAAAACCCGGTTTTAAAAAGTCCATCGCAATGTTGGCCCAAAGGGTTGCGTGGGAAGGGGTTAGGGGTGTAGTAGGCCTGCGGCTTGTGCGAGGATCTTGTTGCGGGCACAAAAGTTTAAAAGGCCTGAACAAAAATTTTTGAATCCTTGATGACTCTGGCCAAAAATTTAGAAGGGATTTTCAACGGGGAAACGTCTTCCGGGGCGCCCGGGATGACCGGCCACAAAAAAGAAACCCCCCCTTTTTCAGGATTTTTTCTGGGGAAGAGCAGGGCGAACGGGGGTTTCCCCCCTGGGGGAACCTTCCGGAGGTCAACTGGGGGCACCCCGAGAAAGGGCTTTCGGGGGGAATTTAATATGCTTGGGGGTTTCCCTCACCCACCACGTCAAAACCCCGGGAAAGGGGGCATCCGCCTTGATTTCTTCTCCGGGGGCCGGAAGTGAACGGTTTAGTCGAACCGGGAAAAAAGGGGCGACCACCAAACCTGGGGGTGGGTTTAACCCGCTGAGCCGTCGGATATTGAAGGTTTTTGGGTCCGAATAGATGAAAGGATGGGATGGCGAGCCCCCCAATAGGTACGCCCATTCTTCCAAAGCCCTCTTGATGGCCAGCAACCCTAGGGTCACCTATGTGTATTTTCCTTTGGCCCGGGGGGAAAAATTTGTTTTGGAGAAGAAGCCACAGATACGGCCCTTCCCCTTGGGCCCTTTTTCGTAAGAATGGTTTCCGACCCCCAAAAGACGAGGCATCTATTTCCCAAAGGGTAAAGGGGGTTTTGCGGGGCCCCGGCCCCACGAGAGGACAGATGCGGGGGAAAAGGCAGCTTGAGCTTTGCAATTTGGCCTCCTCAGCTTCGGGGGGGCCCAGCGCGTGGGTTAGGGGTGTTTCCTATTGAAGCCACATCGGAGCCAAAAAGCGTGAGAAGGGGGGGAATTTAAATTGGCGTAAATTTTACAGAACCCCCAAAGGGGAAAGCGCTGTAGGCACGAAAACCAAAGGGGGGCGGGGCCACGGGCAACAACAAACTGACACCCTTTTGCGGGAAATTCCATTTTTGGGCCCCCGATCAGAAATAATGTCCCCCCAAAAAGGGGAAGGCGGGTTTTTTGGGGGGCAGGGGGCACTTCTAAAAGGCTTGGCATACGGGTTTTTTTAAATCTGGGAGCCGCTTCAAAAACCTGAGGGAAACATGACAATGGTGGCCCTCGAGGCCGACGAGTACCCCAAAAATATCGCCCAAAAGGGCCCAAACTACGGGGGGTGTGAGAAGACCCCTAAAAAATTCATTCACGGCTCCTGGAAGTTTGACGGGGCGAAATTCACATTCCGAATGGCATTACCAGGTACTCGAAGGGGGCCCCATCCCTTTGGCCATCCCCCCTTGGGTTTTCGGACCAAATTTTTTGGGGGGCCCCTCTTAGATCCAGTTTTGGGGAAAATCCCCTTTCGCCCCCGAAAAACGGTAAAAAACTCCGTGATCAACGGTGAGGGTTCCCCCATTTTACCGTGATCTCATTCAGACCCCGGTAATTTAATGCAGGGGCGCAAAGGTCCATCCTTTTTTCCACGGGAAAAAGAATCCTGCCCCCCCCGGGGAAGAGGGGTTCCCAATAAACCCCTTCTGGGGGGGTTTTCAGTATGTACTTGGGACAGGCTTGTGTCTCCCCGGAAAAGGGGTAAGGGGTTTGACTCTGCCCGAGGGGGGCTGGTACCGGGAATTTGGTCAAAAGGGGCCAAATCTAAGGGGCGATGTGGCGGCAGGGTCTCTGCTTGCTTCCCCGGAGAAAATCAGCATATCCGGTAAGGGGCGAGAAGACCCGCTAAAAGGCTTAGGTGGGCCGTAGAAGCGGGTGGCCCTGGCGAGGGGTCACCAAAAAGCGAGAAACCCACACTCTGGGGCCCCTCGCAAGACCTCCCCGTTTTTCCCCGACAAGCACCGGGGCTGGGGGCTTTCAGCAAGGTAGACCCCAAAAGGGCGGGCCCAAGGGAAACCGGGGAAAAACCCCAAAAACGATAAATCTCTCTTTGTGAAGTGCCCCCCACTTTGGGGGGAAAGGGGCCCCCAGACCGGGGAAACGGGTGGGTCCCCGGAGGATCTCACCACTGACGGGGGAAATGGGGAAAAAGGGTTTTCCAGGGGAACCCCGGGAAGGGGGGTTTTGAAAACCAGGGCAGGCCAGGGGAAAATTTCCCCCCGCGAACCGGAAATTTCCCAAAAATGCGAAAACTTGAAAGTGGGGCTCGGCTTCAGTGCCGATCAGGGCCCAGATGTTCAGGCGGGGAAAAGAGACGCCCCCGCTTAGGGAAGTTTCCCCCCCGAAACCCAGGTGGCCCCTTTTCCCCGGACCCAAGGGAAGGCAGGGCAACAACGGAGGGGATGAACAAGGGGGCCGGGATAAAGGGCTAATTCCCTTTTCGCCCCTCGGTTTTAAATTCTTGCGGGACAGGTGGGGTTTTATCCACCGCATGACCTCTTCCCACGGCTGGCTGGGAAGGAGGGGGTGGGGGGCCGTAGAAAAACCGGGGCAAGATGGGGATGGCGGCTTTTACGGGGGGGTTTTTTTTGCCTTTGGGGGAGCTCCCCGCCTTTTGCGAATTTGGATTTTCAAATCCGGTTTTCCCGGTGGGTTAAACTCGCTTTAAAAAAGACGGGAAAGGGCCCGGGCGGCCCAGCGCAACCTTGATTTGGGCTGGGGAGGCCTTTCTTTGAACGTGGGAATTTAAAGCTGCAAACCCTTCCAGGCTAGCTCCCATTTCTAGTGTTTCGGAAAATTTCACGGCGTAGTTCCCAACCCCAGGAGTTCCCTTGCTGCAGGGTTTAAAAAAGGGGGGTTTTTTGGCAGTTTAGGGGAAAGAGCATGGTTCCTCGAAAAACCCCCCCCGGGAAAGCTAGTAGAACTGTCGCTAAAATCGGCCGTGATTGGGGCACCTCGGTCCCCCCAGCGGAGTTTTCCCAGGGCCCGGCCAGGAGGGGAAATGACCACGAAGGCCACCTTGGGTCTTTTTGGCGGGAAAATTTACCCCATGAGTTCCACTGCGGGAGAAATGGGTGATGAAGCCCCTGCAGACCTTGGAATCCCCATCAAACTTGTGGGTGGATAAAACCGGAGCTTTGGGGGCCCCCTGGAGCAACTGCCCGGGGAGGAGCCCCCTCAGGGCCGGGTGCTGCCCGGGTGAGTGGGATGAAAATGCTGCACCAGGGGAGGGGGAGTTGCCCCGGGGCGGGGTGGCTTGCTGCGCGATCTGTTTTGGATGCTTTGGGGCCCCAACGGTGGTGATAATGGGGGACACTTGGCAAACGATACCTTTGGGGGGATCCATGGCCGGGTCCCACTGTAAGGGGGAAAATGGGTCCCCTGGGCCCCCGAAGGGGATGGTTTTAAGGGCCCCAAACCCGGGAACCCGGAAAACTAGTAGGGGCCCCGGGATTCACCAAAGCCCGCCGGGAAAACGGGGTGGGGCTTTTCCCGCGGGGGGAGTCACCAGGGCGTTCCACTGGCGGGACTTGCCTTTCCGGTGGCGGCCAAAAGGGGAGAAGTTTACAGGGTTCTCAGGCAAGTCGGGGGTCGGGGGGCAGGCAGAAGGTCAGGACAGGCGGCCTGGATCGTAAACGTTTGGGCAGGCAGGCGGTTTAGGGCAGGCAGCAAGAGACTTTGGCCGGGGAAACGAAAACAAGGGTACGGTACAAAAGGAAAGACAAGACAAACTAACGCCTTTTCTCCCCAAGGTAGACACATAAGGATCCCGGGGAGGGCCGGCAGGAAGGGGGCCCGACCTAAATAGGGGCAGTGGCCCCGGGAACAAACAAATTACCGGGGCCCCTGCCCCTTTTTTAAAAAGCCGGGCCGCGCGGCCCCAAGGGGGGGAGCCCCGCGCCGGGAGGCTGGGAGTGCTGAGCAGGAAACGCGGCCGGGGAAGTTTGTGCCGGCGGGGGGCTGGGGGCAAAAGCGGACCCCGAACCCGACGTCGGGAAGGGGCTCCCCTGAGAGCCCGAAAAGGACGCCCTGCACCCGAGACAAAGGGGGGCAAAGGGGGTCCGTGACACCCCTTTGGTTTTTTGCCAAGTAAATTTTTTAGGTTTTTCTCGACTCTTGGCTTTTCCTTTTTTCTTGGGGTCAAACCCGGTTTTATTTTAGGCTTTTTTCTTAAAAAAAGTAAAGGGGGAAAGCTGGGGGGTATATATATAAGAAACTGTCCCCTTTTTAGGGGCCCCAGTCGACCCTTTTGGTTATTACGGAGTGGGTTTCTCCAAAAAAGGGCGGGCCCCCACGGGTTTATCCTAGTATTCCCTATTCAGCATTGTTTCCCCTAAAACTTTTCAAATTTCTAATAACAAATTTTAAACCCTAGATAATTTTTTCAATGAAAAAAAATACAAGGGGAAATAAAAATTCCAGGTCCCGACTTTTTTTTTTTCAGAATGAAAAAAGAAAGAACCTATTGAATACCCCCGCAATTAGGTATGGGGGGGGGGGCTAAACATTTTTTCCCTTTCCCAGAACATGGAGGCCCCCTGAAAATCGCATTTTTGGGAAACAAGGGAAGGGTTTTTTCCCAAAGGGAAGGTGGTCATATCTAGGAAAATCAGAATCGATTGCCCACAAAACAAATTTGCAAATCTTAACCCCTTCCCCCCGGGCAATCAATTTCTGAGACAATTCTGGTCTTCTTTGATATGCTACATGACCACCTAGCCCATTAGAACAACTTTCCCTTGATCAAAAATGGTGGATTTCAAGATGATGGCCATGTTCTGGACATAGCCTAAAAGATAAGCCCATTCAACCATTACTTGCTGAGATTTTTCCAATTTTCTGAAATAAAAGGGTGCCCTGGGACTTCTGACTCACCCTGTATATGGTATAATATAAACTATTCATAAAGTGTCAGTGACAACCATGAACGACATTCAAGACTTATCAGAATCCTGAAGAGAGCAGGATACATTAAGAGCAGCATTGTTTAAAAGAAAATGGTGGTTGGCTTACCATACCCTTCAGAAAGTTGTCAGACAAATGGTCGGTTGGTTAAAACTAGTGTTGTGCTTGAGTAAATGTAAAACTCAACTTAAATCTAAGCAATTCAATTCATGTTGGCGGATTTTGATGAAAATCTTTAAAAAAAAAAAATGGACTCTAACCATAAATTGAAGTTAAAGTTAGATCCAAAACCAGAATTTTTTATTTAAACCTACTGTACTCTTAAAAATGTTAGTGTTTTCACTAAAAACCTAGGGTAGCAACCCACTCCCAAAAAGGAAAGATACATGTGCTCCAGTTTCACGACTTATGCTCCACCACTGTTCAAACATTTATGACCCAAGATATTATTCAAGGACTGTGACATATGATGAGTGGACTTAGCAAGCATTGAAATATCCTGAGAAGGGCTGTTTCTCTTCAAATATGCTTCCTTGGAGGTTCATGAAGAATCATCTGCTTTCAACTGGAGTATTTTGACAAATTTTGCCCTTATCATACTGTATGTCATCTCCATTGGCTTTGTTGTCTTTTCCCTGTCAAACGACTTGGTCCGAGTCCGAAACGCGTAGTGTATGTAAAACAAATATAATATTTTGATGTTCTAATTTTCAGAATGGTGCCATATGAAAAAGGATGCCATCTTCTTCTGTACCTTACATTATCGTAAAGTCATGTTAGGCCATCATCTAAAAATACATGAGGCCATGTCTGGGCAACAATACAAAGAAATATACAGTACAAAGACATGGGCAGCTTATACTTGTCACAAGTCCAAGTTTACGGCAGAATAGTATTTGCCTCCATAGATAAGAACTTTATATTTACTTAAAGGGTCACAAGCTTTTTACCAGCTGTTCAGTTTAGAATACCTATTTTTACACACCCTATTGCAGAATTATGTAGTAAAAGAAAAAAGTCGCCCATACAGGATTTCCATCTACGAGGCATATCAGGAATAAAGAGTTTCTCTCTGGAGGACCTGTCCTATTAGGCATTACATAGACAGTCCACTGATATGAATGAGAACTGTGTAATACTTTGTTGTCCCTGTGGTGGCGCTGCAGCGAAAAAAGAACACTCAATGCATGAGATAAATAATGCCCGATCCCACTGATTTCAGCAAGATCGGCTGATTATCTAATGGGGAGCTTCTCAATTTCCACAGTGGCAGATGAGAAGGGTTGAGCATTTTGGATTTCAATATGATAGTCCTTTTACTGGTATATTGGTATCTGGCAGCAGCTAAGATATCAGGATATCGGGAGGGATAGCTGTTAGTCAAACAAGAGTATTGTACTATATACACTACTGGGGTGCTTAGGGTCCACCAGTGGAGTTGATTCTGGGGGCCCACCAGTGGAGTTGATTCTGGGGAAACCACCAGTGGAGTTGATTCTTGGGGCCACCATGAAGTTGATTTTTGGAGCCCACCAGTGGAGTTGATTCTGGGGCACACCAGTAAAGTTGATTCTTTGGTTCCAACAGTGGAGTTGATTCTTGGAGCCCACTAGTGGAGTTGATTCTTGGGGCCAGCATGAAATTGATTCTTGGGGCTCACCAGTAGAGTTGATTCTTGAGGCCCACCAGTAAAGTTGATTATTGGGTCCCACCAGTGGATTGGTTCTTGGGTCCCACCAGTGGAGTTGGTTTTTGTGCCCCACCATTGCAGATGATTCTCGGGGCCACCCGTGGAGTTGCTTCTTGGGCATCAACAGTGGAGTTGATTCTTGGAGCCCATAGTACAGCTACTGTACATGATTGCACATACTGCACATGCCTGTTGTATTCTGCTTCTTGATATCTGCCTCATTCTCTGCCCCATTCCCAGTGGGGCTTCCCCTGCTCTCCTGTTGGCCAATCTGAGCCTGACACTATATACATATAAATATATGGCCACTTTATTGCCAGGTTTCCCCACAGATTTCCATTGACTGCTAAAGGTCCAAGCAGCAGAACAAATGGCCTTCAAGAAACCTTCAAAGTGGACAATTCTCCAATGGGCAAAGATGAAGCAATAAATGTTTTTAGTTTTGTAATGTTTCTTTTCGGTAAATATTGGTTAGCATTCAATTATTGTTATTTTTTTGATGGTGGGAAGAAATAAAACTATTCCACCAGCTGTTTTTCTCGTTACAGTACAGGTCGTAAATATGATGGTTGCAGATATGCAGCATATATTTAATTATTTTTAGTGTACTCTCTTTTTGTTTTTGCAGCTTTACTTTCTTTTTTAATAAAGGTATATTTGGTTCCCTTTTTATAAGACTAACCAGTTGTTAACTTCCCATTAACTAAAAATATCCAGGTGCTCGGCTTTAAACTTTCAGTGGCAGCCAGACACTGAGAAGAGAAGGCAGGGATGATTTATTACTGTCCCTGCCTTCCCCATCGCTGTATATATGGGGCTTAGTGAGTGCTTTAAATACAGATCAGTGGGAATCCTTAAAGGGGTTGTCTCATTATTGATTTTCAGCATACCTCAGTTATTGTGTGTCTGATGGATTTTTGAATTCAGGGGAGTGCAGCATCTTCTCCCCCTCCCCTCCTTCCTGCACCTACGTCATCATGCCAGTGCTCGCTTCCGATGCTCAAGTCATTCTGTCTCAGCATTGGGAGTGAGACTATCTTTGTGGTCCTGACAAATTATAAAAAGTTTGTCTAAATCGCAGAGATTGCTGCCCCATGCTGCCTCAAAGCAACTGAAAGAAGTCATAAAACCTTACTGTGCGGGTGCTTTAGCTGGTATACTTCCACAGCAGCAGCAGGCTTCTGCGTAGCTGAAGGGAAGGGGGGGGGGCGCATGTGCGCGCTCCCGTCTCTGACCTGCAGTGATTAGCTGCTGACGTCACCGGCGCCGGCAGCCAGTGACAGAAAAATCAACAGGTCAGTGGCTATAGTAATCTGAGGACCTGATGCACTCCTACTACCAGGGATAACTAAAGATCAGTAGGACATTTGTACTGAACATATATTGCAAAGCTGCTTGTTTTTTTAAGATCTTTTAATTAAAACCCAAACATTGTAGCAAGCCAACCCTTTTAAAGGCTAGGTAGGTGCAGCTACTGCTGGGCCTTAACGGACCCAGCTACTGCTTTGGGCCGGTAGCAGACGGACACACCAGGGAAGTGTGCCAAGGTGAGTACTTAGCTACAGGGGGGCCCTAAGCTACAGGGGGGCCCATTCTGCCTACAGGGGGTCCATTCTGCCTACAGGGATGCCCTAAGCTACAGGGGACCCTATTATAGCTACAGGGTGCCCCTATTCTACCTAGAGGTGGACCTTATTCTACCTACAGGGGACCTTATTCTACCTACAAGGGGGGCCCTAAGCTACAGGGAGGCCCTATTCTATCTACAGGGGGCCCTAAGCTACCCAGCAACCGCTCTGGGGCCCTAAGCTACCTACACTGGGCCCTAAGCTACCTACAAGGGGCCCTAAGCTACATAGCTACCGCCCTGAGGCCCAATTGTACCTACATACTGACAGGGGGACCCTGAATCTACATAAGCTACAGGGGGCCCCTGTTCTACCTACAGGGGGACCTTATTCTATCTACAGGGGGGCCCTAAGCTACAGGGGGCCCTATTCTATCTACAGGGGGGCCCTAAGCTACCTAGCTACTGCCCTGGGGCCCTAAGCTACCTACACTGGGCCCTAAGCTACCTAAACGGGGCCCTAAGCTACTTAGCTACCGCCCTGAGGCCCCATTGTACCTACATACTGACTGGGGGAGCCTGAATCTACCTGCCTACCTACTGTGGGGGCCTATGATTACCAGGGGGTAATTATTGCCATTTAGGCCATTATAGATGGAGAGTTTGTTCATGGGGGAGGGGGCACTCAGTTGGGAAAATGAAAAAAAAATTCAGGTGTTTGTGCTGTAAATTCTGCAGGGATGAGTGGTGGACAGGAGAAGTCATAATGGAGGTCTGGACTGGATGGAGAAAAAAAGGGAAAGTGACGTCACCTGTGAGGCCCGAAATGTAAGTAAACTGTGTACCTGGTATCTACCACTTTAGGATCACTGTATGAAGGAAATATTGGTCTTGGTATAATGGTTTATATTCAGTAACAGTATGGCCATGTTCACACGGCTTAAAATTGGACTTATTTCAGTCCGTAATTACGCGCCGGAGTGCCCAGTCATTACGGTAATCCACAGTTCTCATAGAGAACTATGGATTACGTCTCCTCTCCCTGCTCGGCGAATCCGCCGCGGGGGGAGATAAGTGACATGTGAATGATTTGTCAAGAAGAATAAATAATTAAGCAAGAAATCCTGCTTGGAGGACAACAGGTCTCAGCAAGACCTGTGCTGTGCTGCATTTTGTTGTATATACTGTATTGCATTATAGTTGCAAGCAGCCCAAATACATCTAAAATTGTTGTTATGGAAAATGTTTAATAAAACATCTGGACAACATCAGTGGCTTATTTGATGTTAAATTAGTGTAATTTTCATGGACTTTGTAATACATTGATTTAAAGGAGTTGTCTCATTACGAGCTTTCAACCTGTCAGTGTCCCGGGTAAGTTGAACTGAGGGGCGTGCTCTTGGTCTGTCTCTTCTCCTCCCTCCCCCCCTCCCATCACACACAGGCAGCTACGTAACTTCTATACAGGGGGGGGGGGTTTTGCTCTCAAGTCACCCTGTGTGTGCCTGCCTAGGTCTGTTGCAGGAGAGGCTGATCTAGGAGTGTAAGAGGAATATAAAAGTTTGTGTGCTAATAGAGCAGAGAGGATGCATGTGTTCCTATACCCCCTGCTTAGCTTACAAGTCTCCACATCTCCACAACAACAAGGGCAGTGTTACTATAGTCAGGATGTCTCACTAATACGGGAGAACATAAAGTATTCACATGCCTGATCTCTATAGTATTAGTATAGTCACAGTTCCAAAGACATATCATGATTATAGTAACAGACAGGGTCACTGCTGTCACATCTATCTGTGTAGAGAGCAGGAGGAAGCAGGGACACACAGGGTTAATCCAGGCAGTAAGGACACAGATGCCAAGTCCTCCTCCCCTCCAGAAGCATTCTGTGCGGGAGGGCTCTCTGCTCCGACCTGTCTTCAAAGGTGATGAGTCATCCCGACCTGACAGCCAGTAAGATAAGGATCAAAAGGTCGGCTGCTATAGAAATTTGAGGAGCTGATGTAGTAATACACACAGGGCTAGCTCAAAATCAGTAGGACATTTGTAATGAACATATATTGCAAAGCTGCTTGTTTTTTAAAGATCTTTAAATTAAAACCCAATCATTGTAGCGAGACAACCCCTTTAATTGTTAGAGCACTTGTAAATGTCTGTTTATTAATTACTTCATTTAAAAGACTAATCCATTATACTTGTAGTGGTGTAAGGCTCTGTTCACCCGGCTTATTTCAGGGCGAATTTGTAGACGCAAATCCGTCCGGATTTACATTGCAAATACGTGCCACACTTTGTGACACGTATTTGCAATGTAATTCAGGACGGATTTCGCGTCGGAAATACATTCCCCATTAGTTACTATAGGCAATGTATTTCTGACGCGATATCCATCCTGAATTACATTGCAAATACGTGTCACAAAGTGACCTGTTCTAGCTATTATTTCTTTCTTGGGAGAGCATAATATATATATATATATATATATATATAATATATATATATATAAAATATAATATATAATATATATAAATATATATATATATATATATATTTGCTTTTATTTTAAATGATCAACTTTTTCTATACATTGCAATGTATTTTATTCAACTTTGATTTTTCACTTTATTCATTCATTCATTTGAAAGACAACTCTTTTTGCTCTTCACAAACATGTTTAATGATTTTTCGCTGATTTCCAGCCTGTCTCGAATCCTAATACATGTTAGGCAATGCGCCTAAGTTCCGCACAACGCCTCACACACTGGCGAGGCGCAGGGGACTTTACACCGCATGTATGAGCGCACCTCGGGCGCCGACATAAATGAGGCGCAGCTTTCACTAAAAATCCCGTAAAAACGGGAGCTTCGACGCGCCGATCTTCATACATGTCGCACTTGGTGTTTATTTTGTGCCCTGCTCAAAACTCACTGGGTCCTAAAGCCACTTTCTGTATTAAGGTCAGTTGTACCTTAGGGATATATTTGAGGGTAAGGGTATGTTCACACAGCTTATTTTTAAGCATAAGTGCGCTCGCATTTAGCCCTTTATTGCGCTTTATGCGCTGCAAAATGCGCGCTGCCATTACGGTAATTCATAGCTCTCATACAGAGCTATGAATTGCGTGTCGTCTCCCCGGGCGTACAATACGATCATATCGTATGCTCGGGGAGAGAAGTGACATGTGAATTGTTTGTGGCGCTTACGCACCGCTGACAGTGCATGTCGCTGAGGCTGGCTAGGGCCTGCACGCCGTCTTTGGGAGTACACGCTGATCAGCACGTGCCCCCAAAACACCCGCCGTATTGAGGCCCTTACTGTATGCGCTGCAATAAGCCATGTGAACATGTCCTATCGCATTAGGGTTAACATTGGGGACAGAGGTTCAGGTGTTAGGGGAATTTATAAGGCAAACTTTTAAGAAATAGCATTAGGGACAGTTACTGCAATTATATTCCCGTTCCTGGAGTGAACCATATTGAATCACCACCACCACACACCTGTCTTCATCCGCCTTCTATCTGTTTGCGGAATCATCTATTCTTTTTATTGATACCCTTCGCATTGCTGTTTCATGTGACTGCTGGTGAACGTTGTGTTACTTATTGTTGTTGGGAGTCCACAGACTAGAATGCACAAACAGTAATATATTTTGTTGAAAGTACAGCCATATCTCAGCAGTTGCCAGTTGTCCGTGAGTTTGCTGCAGATCCCATGTAGAAGAAAAAAATGCATTAGTATTAGATCCCCCTAAGACCTTTCGGAAAAAGGGCTTAAAATATATGCAATGACATTATGATGATAAAACTGCTGTTGTTGGCACAAATAAACCTTCAGTTTTCGACATTGATTTCTGCAATTGCGGAAATTTATGTGGTTTAGTAAGAAACTATATAAAGACACATGACCACAAGCTTCTCATAATGGCTATTAATTGTTACTGACATAGTTTATACTTTCCAAAACAAGAAGGTCTGCACAAATTCATATATTGTTTTACTTCTATATCGATCAAAGGGGGTAGAAGGTGGCAGACCACTAAAAATGAAATCTTGTCTGTGCTTCAGATGAACATTAAGTACCGTTTAGGGGCTGTTCACACGGCTTATTCTGGGACTGATTCCAGCCGTACTGCGCGCCGTATTTGCGCTGCAGCACGGCTGAAATCCGTCCCCGTCATTACGGTAATCTACAGTTCTCTATAAGAACTGTGGATTCCGTCTCCTCTCCCCGCTCGGCGAATCTGCCGGGCGGGGAGAAAGTGACATGCACATTATTTACGGTGTGTACGCGCCGTGAATAATGAATGTCTATGGGGCCGGCGAGATGCCGCCCCCCCTCCCCACCCCCGCTGCAAGGCTGCCAGCGTAATTGCGGGGCGAAATCCGTCCCCGCAATTACGTCGGCAATAAGCCATGTGAACATTGCCTTATACTCGAGTATAAGCTGAATTTTTCAGCATAAAAAATGTGCTGAAAAAGCCGTCCTATATCTGCCTATGTAATTTTATTGGTATCCATTTTTATTTTTTAAATTTATCAGTAGCCGCTGCATTTTCCACCGTAGGCTTATACTCGAGTCAATAAGTTTTCCCAGTATTTGTGGTAAAAGTAGGTGCCTCGGCTTATACTCGGGTCGGCTTATACTCGAGTATATACGGTAAGAATAGTCTTTCTTTTGTAGAATCAGTCATTGATGCCTACAGGTTCTAAGACAGCTACTTACAGGTAGGGTATGTTCACACGGCTTATTGCGGCATGTGTAATACGACGCGTAATCCATAGCTCTCTATGAGAGCTATGAATTATCGCAATTGTGGCTCGCATTTCGACGTGTATAATCCGCAATACGCGGCGAAATACTCACGAAATTACACAAGATAATAAGCCATGTGAATATACCCTTAGGCCATGTTCACACAGCTTATTGCCGGCGTAATTGCGGGGACGTATTTCGCCCGCCATTACGCCGGCTGCCATGCAGCAGGGGCAGGGAGGGGGGGCGGCAGCCCGCCGGCCCCATCGACATGCATTATCCATGGCGCGTACACGCCGTGAATAAGTAGCATGTCACTTTTCTCCCCGCTCGCCGTATTGTGCGAGCAGGGAGAGGAGACGTAATCCATAGTTCTCTATGAGAACTGTGGATTACCATAATGACCGGGACGTATTTCAGCCCGTAATTCGCGCAGTACGGCGCGAATTAGGGACTGAAACACTTCCCAAAATAAGCCGTGTGAACATGGCCTTACAGTTACTGACAGCTACTTTCTGTCGGCAATTTTAGTTCTCATTGGGCCTTGTATATGAAAACTGTCTAGCAGCAAGACTGTCCTTGTTGCCCATAGCAATCAGAGCTCATAGCAACCAATCAGTGCCCATAGCAACCAATTAGAGCTCAGCTTTCATTTCATATAGCGTTCTGGAAAAATAAAAACTGAGCTCTGATTGGTTGCTATGAGCTCTGATTGGTTGCTATGAGCTCTGATTGGCTGCTATGAGCTCTGATTGATTCCTATGGGCAACAAAGAGTCTTACTGCTAGACAGATGACTAATGTCTTAGTCATCTGGCCAAATATTCTTCTAGTAAGTCTTCCTGCTAGTCAATAAGAGTCCATTTCCACTAGGGTATGTTCACACAGTGCCTTTGTATGCTTTTTTTTGTAGTAAATTCAGCACTCTAAAACGCCTCCTATTGTCTCCAATATAAAGTTTAAGGCGGTCTGCCTGAACCCAAAGTTGTTGTAGATGAACTAGATTTGCTATTAGGGCAAAAAAAAAATCAATTATTTTTCATCTTATACCACTAAAAAAATAAAAAGTAATTTATGATGATTATTAAACTAAATACAATTAATAATACATTATATAATCTAAATTAATATCAAATTATATAATATCCCAAAAATATTTTTGTGATAAAAAGACCAAAAATATAAAAATCTGTACTAAATTTTATTATTAACATTAAAAAATTTGCATTAGAAAAGCAGCTCAGGGGGGCGTGGCCTGACCAAGGATGTGAGCAGACCTGTGCTTGGTGAGCTCCCATCTACAGCTCCTTTCTGCAGCCCAAATAAACCCTTTACAACCATCCTGCAAACTAAAAAGCAACCCTCTGAGGACATGTACATCAGACTTGTTATCCTGTGAAAACCTGGGGTCTGTATCTTCAATGGCACTGGAGCTGAAGCAAAATAATAACTCTGGGAACCTCTCACATCTACTAAGGTAGGCTTGTAACAGCTACCCTTTCCAGGGCTGCTGCTGGCCTCACTGAAATCTGCCTACAAAGCTACTGCAGCACATGTCCTGCTTTATATAAAAGTTTATCTGCCACCTCTTGGAAAGCACTGGTGCTCAGGAGACATTTTAGTGAGCTATTCAATCAGCAGTGCTGTGCTCAGTGTAACCCTGCAGTGCCCAGCATTCCTCCATTACCAGAACTTTCCTGCTGAGTCATGCTGCAATATCACCTCTGACAGCCTCACAATCTCAGTCTGAGACTATTATAACCTTTCTCTGCAGCCTCCATACAGCTCCTGATATAAGTACTTGCTGTTTCAGTGCACTGGATTCTGCTACTTCTTGGGAAGCACTGGTGATCAGGAATCATTTTATTGAGCTATTCAGTCAGAAGTGCTGTGCTCAGTGTCAGTTTAAACCTGAAGTGTCCAGCATCCCTCCACTGTCAGGACTTTTCTGCTAATTCCTGCTGCAGTATTATATCTGAAAGTCTCACCATCTAAGCCTGAGTCTATTATAGGCTTTCTCTGCATCCTCGATACACCTCCTGATGTAAGCACTTTTTACTTCAGTGCACTGGACCCTGAACTCACTCACAGTGCTCCTACACTCTCCTCTAGAGACTTTACCTGCATGTAGAGACTGTTTATAATCACCGGCCAGAAGTATCCTTTTTTCTGCTGCTTATTTAGAAGCAGCTTCATACTATCACTACCTGATAAATTAAGGAGAACAGTAGGAAAAAGAAAACAACAAAAAACCCTCCTTCTACATTACAGCTTTATATCTTATTATCCAAATTCTTACAGCCCTGTCGCAGTATTTCAAATCTCACGTTCCAGAAATGGGAGGCACTACAAAGAAAAATCCAAAGACTAAGCCAACTAAGTTGCCAGAATTCTTTTCTTCATCATCACAGACCCGCTCTTCGTCCAGAAGGGGGCCACATTTCCCTCCCCCATCCTCTCCCACTCCTTCTTCAAGAGCAGAATCAGTGGACCTAGATCAGCAGGATCCTTTGGACTCCCAACCTCTCACCGTTGCATTGCTTCATCAACTCTTCTCCACTTTCCGCACTTCTATACAATCTGACCTGAAGCAAATGATGGGAGAATTGAGACAAGATATTCAGTCTCTTGCTTCATGTACTGAGCATATTGAGACTAAGATGTCAGAGTTTGCTGTCTCATAATGCCTTAATCGACGCCAATAGTGTACTGGAAGAAGAGGTGCAGCGTCTTTCAGCCAAAGTCTCAGACCTAGAAGATAGGTCTCGCCGCAACAATGTCAGAGTCCGTGGCATCCCAGAATCTGTTACCCCTGACGCACTAAATACTTACCTAACAGACCTTATGGCTCTAGTACTGCCGGGTGTAAATCAACAGGAGCTGACAATAGACCGGATACATAGGATCCCAAAACCGAAAAATCTACCACAGCAAGTCCCGAGGGACACTATTGCTCGGATCCATTTTTACAACACAAAAGAAAACTTCTTAAGAGCTCTCCGCAAAGCTGATAAATTACCAGAACGCTTCCAGACAATTTCCATTTTCCCTGACCTTTCAGCAGCTACCATGCTCAAAAGACGGGAGTTCCAGCCTTACACCAAGCTTCTACGGGAAAGAGATATTCACTACAGATGGGGTTTTCCAGTCAAGCTTATCATTGTTAGAGATGGTACCCAATTCATTTGTAGCTCCCCAGAAGAGGCCTGCTCTATTTTAAAAAGCTGGAAGTTGATCTCTCCTGAAGAATCCAGTCCTGTCCGTAAGAAGCACGCACATCCAGAGATGATCACCCCCTTGTGGTCCGACAAAACCTTCCACAGTAGACCAAGATCTTTGGACTGATTGTCCTTCAGTATCCTTTTGGTTGTGCTACCCATAGGAGCTCCTGATGGGAACTCTCATGCTTCTCTCATTTAGAATTATTATTTTTCTTTTTTTTCTGAATCTGTTCCTTCCATTTTAGGTTCAAGGCAGGACTTTGCCCACGAATAATTTAGTTTCTTGCAATGACTTTTATTGCGATGTTCTTGTTTTTGGTTCTTGTTCATAATGTGGATAAATTCTAATCTTTACTTGTTGTAACCCTCTTTTTTTCAGGTGTTTATGATACTAACAATGTCATCGTAGCTCACTGCGTGCTTCCCTACTTACATCATGTCTATTAAACTTCTTACATATAATGTTAAGGGATTAAATTCGCCCTTCAAACGCTCTTTGCTTTGGAGAGATGTACTTAAATCACAAGCAGATATTATTTGCTTGCAAGAAACACATCTCACTTCTAAAGATCAACATAGATTGAAACATAAAAATTTCCCTTACATTTTCCAAGCTCACTCTCCTAAAAAAAGAGCTGGTGTAGCAATTCTAATAAAGAATTCTATTTCATTCTCTCTTTTACAATCTATTACTGACCCAGAAGGTCGCTATGTTATTATTGTCTGCATAATTAACTCCAAACCCTATACACTCACATCAATTTATGCTCCAAATGAGAAGAGGTGGGTTGATCCTCGGAGGAGATTTTAATTCAGTTGTTTGTGCTAAATTGGATAGGTCTGGCTTACGAACTAACCTTTTAAATGATCTTCAATCATATTTATTAGAGGAAGACCTTCATGACATCTGGAGTATTTACATACCAGGAGAGAGATTATACATTCTTTTCTGCCCCTAAAAATGTAACTCTATAATCGACTTCATTTTACTAGATAAAATAGTTCTTAATGAGCTCTTATCATCAGATATTGGATATATCACATGTCCGACCATGCCCCTGTTGAAATGTGCCTAGAATCCAAAATCGATCCCCAAATACTTCACTTTGGCGCCTCAATAATTTTCTTTTTAAAAAACAGGAATCAGCTCTATATTGCATCTGAGATTAAACATTTTTTTTTCAACTAACATCTCTTCTGTCTCCTCTAGTAGCTCCCTGTGGTGTGCCCATAAAGCCTTTATTAGAGGTATATTTATCCAAGTAGCAAGTAGAGAAAAAAGGAAACGCCAACAAGCCCTCTGTGAGTTATTGTCTGATATTGAGAAACAAGACAAAGCATTTAAACTTGACCCATCCCCTCAAAACAAAGACTCCCTAGTAGATTTGAGGAATAAATTTACGAACAATGTATCTGCACAAATATGAGTTCAAACCTGGCCAAAATGGAAATGGCAATTCTATCTACAAGGAGACAGGCCAAGCAAACTGTTTGGCGAAGCGAGTGAAACAGGTTCACGCCAAAACCAGAATCACTCACCTCTCTTCATCCAATGTGGTTAAAATAATAAATCCAATAGACATTTCAAATTACTTCACTGACTACTACTCTAATCTCTATAACCTACAAGAGAGCGTACATCTCCTCCCACCCTCTGAAGAGCACATTAATCATTTCTTAAATTCTGTTAATCTCCCAGTACTATCTAGTGCCCAGCTAGCTGAATTGAATAGTCCCTTTTCACTAGCCGAAGTCCAGAAAGCAATACAGTATAGTAAAACAAACAAAGCCCCTGGTCCTGATGGCCTTTCTAATGAGTACTACCAACTCTTCTCAACCTTCTTTCTGCACACATTTAACATCACTTTGTAATGAGATAGTTTTAAGAAAACAACCATTAAAAGAACTCCTTGCGGCAATTATAACTACAATCCCAAAACCTGGGAAAGCTCCAGATCAACCATCTAACTATAGACCCATTTCCCTTTTAAATTCAGATATTAAAATATACGCAAAGCTTATTTCCACCCGCCTTAATTCATTAGTATCATCCCTGATCCATAAAGATCAAGTGGGCTTCATTCCAGGGAGGCAGGCTAGAGACGCTACCAGGCGCCTATTAGATCTTGTACAGATTGCTGGCTCTTCCGTCTCAGATGTGGCTTTTTTGTCCCTCGATGCAGAAAAAGCCTTTGATAGGGTTAACTGGGTTTACATTCGCTCTGTCTTGATAAAATTTGGCTTGTCAGGTTTTATCTTGGATGCTATAATGTCCCTCTACTCCACGCCTTCAGCACAAGTCCTCACTTCTGGATTTCTTTCTTCCCCTTTCGATATTTCAAATGGCACGCGTCAGGGATGCCCTCTTTCCCCCCTGATTTTTGTGTTATGCATGGAGCCCCTAGCTGAACATATTAGAGCCAACCCCCTTATATCAGGCCTACGAATTAATAATGTTCATCATAAAATAAGCTTATATGCTGATGATGTGATGCTTATAACCACCGACCCTTCCTCTTCCATTGAAGAAATTCTTAAACTTCTAAATCTCTTTTCTACTCTCTCCTTTTATAAATTAAATAGATCTAAATCTGTTCTGTTTCCAGTGAACAATGTGTCAGCTCAACAACTTAAACTAGGATCTCTTGGATTTAATATGGCAGAGCGACATGTTGACTATTTAGGCATTAAAGTCTCTCCTACCCCCATTCTAACTATTAATGATAATTACAACCATTTATACAGTTTATTAGACTCGGAAATCAAACGTTTACTTCCTCTCAATTTGTCATGGACTGCCAGAATTAATGTTGTGAAGATGTATTTGCTTCCTAAATTTATTTATGTTTGCAGGGCTATCCCCTATTTACGTCCTCCCCCTATCACACATAAATTTCAACATTAACTGGCAAAGTTCATTTGGATGGCCGCAGGCCTAGAATTAAGAAAGACCTCCTATACTTTCGTCATAAAAAAGTGGCCTAGCTGTTCCTAATTTGGCTGCCTACAACTCAGCAATTATTCTGGAGCAGGCCTTTCATCTGTGGCACCAATCTGAAGATAATCTGTGGACACATATTGAAACCACCTCTTTCACTCCCAATCCAGTAAATCTACATCTGATGTCTTCAATAGTAGGTGCCCCCCCTCCAACTGCTTCATTAAGATCTCTAACTGATCTCTTCAAAGCATGGTTCTCATATGTAGTTCCAAATAATTGGATTTATATACAAAAGGAAAATCTCTCTCCTATTTCCTTACGTTGTTGGAACTCCAACCTTGCGTTTCATGCTTGGAGTGAATACAATATAATATCAATAGAGCAATTATATGATGACCAGGGACTAAAAACCTTTGAAGACCTGGCCAAAACTTACAATCTCCCTACCTCAATGTTCTTTCAGTATCTCCAACTTAGGCATGTGATACAATCTATTCGTTGGCCCACTCGAATACTTCTCTCTCAGATTTCCACAACTTCATATTTAAAAAGAAAGGTTATGAGAAAGGGCTCTCCTTGCTTTATAACATGATTCTTATGGGCAAGACTCAAGGTAAATTCTCTACCATGACCAAATGGGAGGGAGAACTAAACCAGACCTTTTCCATAGAGCAATGGAACCAGGCACACTCTATCCCCCCAGGGTTTTCCAAATGTGCCAATCATCAAGAAACCATGCACAAGATTCAACTTAGGTGGTACTTACCACCTACCAGACTAGCCCATATGTTCCCGGGCTCTTCCAATTTTTGTTGGAAAAGATGCGGGCAGCAAGGAACCATGCTTCATGTCTGGTGGGGTTGCCCAATAATTAAAAAGTTTTGGAAGCGCATTGGCCTCTTATTACAGAAGTAATTGGGATCACTTTACAGCTTTCCCCAGAATTAGCACTCCTAGATATAAATTTTACTGAGATACCGCCTGTTCACAGAACAGTTTCTTTTCACATATTAATTGCCGTTAGAACAGCTATAGCATATCACTGGAAGGACCCTAAGGCTCCTTCTATTACGGAGGTTATCCGCCGTATAAATTTTAGCTGCGCCTGTGAACTAAGGTTGATTGATCCCCCTTTTTACTCTCATAAAAAACGTCTCTATGGGATACTTGGAATTCCTCCAGGTATTACTCACCTGAAGGTTTATAACACCTGTATTATTGATTTAATGTTTCTTCTACCAATATTTGCTCATAATATAACCTCAGTTAGTTGTTTACTGTTTTCTGTTTTACTGCTTCTCATGCTCATCTGAACATGTACTGATCTCTACCTGATGATATCGAATAGTTCTACCATCCTTTGTGTAACCGTTGGGAATCTACTCTTTTGATTATATTGATTTTCATATCTGTACATGTCAATATCAATAAACATGTTTAAAGAAAAGCAGCTCAATGAACTACTTTGATCTCTATAGAGAAGATCAGAAGCTCCTAAACATCATACTGTTCAACTCTTTCTACTATGTCACAATGCTCTTCCTCCTACTCAAGTGTCAATCTCAAATTGTGGTTAGAATGTTGCAAGAGATAAGGAGCTATTATTGTTAATCATAGTTAAGAACTGTAACATTTGTATTCTGTTACTTCTCCTCCTCTCTTTAGAGACTAATGCAATTCATTGAGTTCATTTTCTGCTGAAAAATTATGTTAAGAATAAAATTTTATTCTGAATTTTAAAAATTTCATTTTTACAACATTAAATGAAACATATTTTAATCAGATGATGATCAGTGTGGAAATAAAATTTTGCTGCTCTCAGTCTTTATTCTACATGCAGCAATAATCAGTATACCACAGGTCTTACTGGGACTTCAGGTGCACCAAACAAGATCACTACTGTAGTTTCTATACACTGGCATGCTATTCTAATGGTTTTTTTTTTATTTCTAGCTGCGGTGGTGTGTTTGTAATCACTGATAACACTATAATTACAGGATTTTTCGTAGATGCTGTTTTGCTTTTCTAATTTTATATGATTTAATTGTGAATAAATTTTATATTTAATTAGACATTAATTTTTTATTATATCATTTTAGATTCATTTTATATTAGTGGAACATTATTTTAATTTAATATAATTTATATTTAAAGGGAGCCTGTCACATAGATTATGCCCCCCTTGCTGTGGACAGCACAAGCTAGTGTCAGACCTGCTGTTTCCAGCGCTGTGTCCCTTATTCTGTAAAATGCTATAGTTTTAGAGCATTTACCCCTCAAATTTTATTCATGAGCAGGTGTTAGCCCCGCCCACAAAAGGCTAGACCCTTGAGGTGAGGTGGGCGGGGCTAGCGTCAGGTGGGCGGGGTTTGAAAAAAACTGACTCTTTAAATGACTCTTCATGGCTCTTTTCTGGCTGAAAACTGCAGATTGAGCATTAAATAAACAAAAACTACAGCATCTTACAGAATAAGGGGCACAGCACTGGAAACAGCATGTCTGACACAAGCTTGTTCTGTCCTCAGCAAGGGGGCATAATCTGTGACAGGTTCTCTTTAACATCAGTAAGCATGGCCTCAGCTGTCAGGAATACAGTAAAGTCTTCTCTTGTGCATCAAACATAGCGTTTTCTATGCAGCACAGATAGGCTTTGCGCCAGATAATACACCTACAGTGCGCCAAATGTATGAACCACAGTAGGACAGATTCATACATACTGACGCATTCTACACTGCTCTAAAGCTATCTAGATCTAGCCTGTCTGCGCCAAGTTCATGCATGTCACCCAAAATATCCATAGGAAAAAATGGAGAGTCTAAAATCTCCTCGCAAAAACTGTGGCAAGGATTGGACACGGGTCTGACACACATTCGTACTTAAAATCTGCTTCGCCAAATATTGTTTCAATAAGCCCAATAAGGATTTGCATTTTCTGATGAGGATTTCAGAGGCAGGTATTAAAGGGGTTGTCTCACTACAAGGATTGCTGCTTTTTATGTTGAAGATCTTGCAAAATCAAGTCACTTTGCAATATGTATCCATTAACAGTGTCCTACCTATTCCTAGATATCCCCTCTTGCTCCTCAGGTCACTATAGTTACAAACCCGTTTGATCTCTCATGATAGGTTGCCAGCTCTGGTCGCTATAGCTACAGACCTGGTGTCCTCAGCAGCTCCTCACTGCAGGCCAGTAGTACCCTGCGAACCCACCCCTGAATTAAAAAATGAAACCAAGAAAACAGGATTGAAGTAAGATGAATCAATGTAGTTGGACAACCCCTTTAAGGCTCTGTCCACACCACGAGTATTTCAAGTCGAAATCCATGCAGATTCTGACTAGAAATACTCATCTAAAACTGCGAGTAAACTATACCCACTGACCTCAATAGAAGTTCATACAATGTGTATTTGTAGTTCATACAATGTGTATTTTTAGCAGTCAGTCTTTAACCATAAAAAAACTCATTCTTTGGTCATAATATGGAAATTTGCTGTTGATGTCAATGGGGATGGCTAAAAACCTCATGTAAAATGCACCCAAAACATTTGTATGTGGTTTTTTACGCATCGTTTCTGACTGTAAACCATAAGAAAAAAAAACTACCCTAAATCCACTGCAATACCAGGTGAAATGCTCGTCGAAAACCGTGTCTTCTGACTATGGCTGAAAATGCAAACCCTTGTCTGAAATTTTAGAGAAGGGTTCAGCGCTGAAATTTTCAGCCTCCCAATCCGGGTTGTGAACATATCTCATTGATAATGTTTGGAAGATTGTCACTAGGCATCTGACTAAGATATGTTATTTAATTTTATTTTAGTTCTATATTTATCAGAGGTCCCGCTGCAGTTCGACGTGGTTAAGCAGTTTTGCAAATTGGAACTAAGAACCTCAAATTTTTTTTACATGTATCCTAGTTAGCCAGTAATGCTTTCCAAATTTCACTTGTCCTTTTGATGGCTTCCTTATCATAGTGTGCCACTGTTTTTTAATTTGAATGTCTATTGTATTGCTGCCAAACAGTGCATTGTGCTTTTTTAAGACAAGTTTTTTGATGTGCAAAACCAAATGCTGTATTTTGACTTTATGTAAGGGAGGTGGATGACTCATTTTGGTTTTTGCACCCCCCCACTTGCCTAGTTTAACAAATCATGCAGTGTGCTTTGAAGCAGATACTTCGATACCCAGAATGTGCTGGTCTGAATAGGAAACCCGTTTAGAGAGATAAACAATAGGTAGGACTTGCCTGATGGTCCCAGTGAATTCGATAGTGGGCTTCAAAGTTTAGGCAAAACAGTGAACTAATGAACCTCAAAAAATTTATCCATTAATCCTAGTACGCAGAAATGCTTTTCCAAAATAAGCATTCCTTTTTGATAGTTCTTTAGTCCACAGTGTGCCAACTTTTTTTGAATTTGCAGTCACATCTTTTGCCACACTTCTTTCCACAGTCACCACCTTACAAAAGTAGCATTGCTGGTCCTGTACAAGTGATAGATAACGTAGTTCTTATTGACCTGATCTAACCCTGGATCCTCTGCTCAATGCCAGCGTGTGTCTATAGATCGCAAAGCACAAATAAAGGAGACCAAAATGAAGAGTTGGAATAAGGTTACACCAGGTCACTGAGAAAGTTAAAGATTATTACTTGTGACCTATATTTCAGGACATAACATATCAATAAAATACTGGGAGTAGATATACGGCACCTGGCAGCCAACCAGGTACACATAAAGTGATAAAACCTGACAATCATTGCATACAGCATGTTGTTTCTATTTCAGATTTAGGGATGGAAGGTTAATATTTCTCAGATATCGAATGGCAAGATCCGGGTTAACCATAGTATATTTATAATTATATCAGGAGTTCCCAGGTTTTACACATGCTCATATCACTAGTATACAGTAATCCCCAAGTTTACCGCATGCTCCAATATCCTATATACAGGAGATCCCCAGGTTTTACCTGCATGTTCCAACATATATACAGGAGATCCCAGTATACGGGCATGCTTCATATCATATTTACAGGAGATCCCCGGTTATTATTGCTGCCAACCATGGTCCATTTGTGCTATTTTTAAACAAAGTTTTAGATCAAGATATGCAAACCCAAATGCTGTTTTTGAACTTTATGTAAGGAGGATGGCTGACTCCATTTTGGTTTTTGCACCCCCCCCACTTCCTCAGGTTTTAAATCATGCATTCTTTTAAGCATATCTTCTTCCCTAATGTGCTGGTCTAATAGGGCCCTAGAAGGTAAAATAGCGTAGGGCTTCCCGAGGTCCCAGTGAAGTTCGGAAGTGGGCTTAACAGTTTTGGCCAAAAGTGTGAACAAGAACCTCAAACATTTTTTCCATTTTTCCATTTTGCAGTAAATTTTCTTTTCCCGAATCCTATGTCCTTTTTTATATTTTCTTTAGTCCACAGTGTGCCACTGTTTTTTGAATTTGCATGTCTACATTTCTTTTCCACACTTCTTTTCCCAACATGGTCATCCCTCTACAAAAGTGCAGGCATTGCTGGTCCTGTAAAGTAGATCAGATAACTGTAAGTGTTCTTATTGACCTGATCTAACCCTGGATCCTCTGCTCAATGCCAGCGTGTGTCATAATCCAAAACACAAATAAAGGGGACCAAAAAGAAATTGGAATAAGGGTTTCACCAGGCCTGAGAAAATTAAAGATTTTTTGTAACCCTATATTTCAGGGCAAACATATTTAATAAAATACTGGGGGTAGAAAAATTTAAAGGGACCTGGCACCCCCCAGGAAACAAAAGTGATAAAACCTGACAATCATTGCTACAGCTGTTGTTGGCCCAGTTAATACCAGCTGCTCCATATCACTATATACAGGAGATCCCCAGGTTATACTAGCATGCTCCATATCACTATATACAGGAGATCCCCAGGTTATACCAGCATGCTCCATATCACTATATACAGGAGATCCCCAGGTTATACCAGCATGCTCCATATCACTATATACAGGAGACCAGCATGCTCCATATCACTATATACAGGAGATCTCCAGGTTATACCAGCATGCTCCATATCACTATATACAGGAGATCCACAGGTTATACCAGCATGCTCCATATCACTATATATAGGAGGTCCCCAGGTTATACCAGCATACTCCATATCACTATATACAGGAGATCCCCAGGTTATACCAGCATGCTCCATATCACTATATACAGGAGATCCCCAGGTTATACCAGCATGCTCCATATCACTATATACAGGAGATCCCCAGGTTATACCAGCATACTCCATATCACTATATACAGGAGATCCAGGGCCGTCTTACCCATTGGGCCAGGTAGGCACCTGCCCGGGGGCCCCATGTGAACGGGGGCCCTATGAGGGGTCAGTGTGCACACAAGCTTCGCTTCAGTCACTTAAAAACAACGAGGCTGTTGCGTCTCTGCTCCTGTCCCTGCCTCCCGGCGGCAGTAACTCATGAGCCGCAGTGAGAGCAGAGCCGCAGCATCCCCCCTCCCGTCCGTCTTCCCCCGCCGGAAGTGTAAAGCTCAGTCCTCCTAACCCCCCTCCTCACCCTTCAGACGTCTCCAGCTCCCCTTCTGGCTGTCTCTCAGTCACCTCACTGTGGCCGCGGGCAGTGACTTCCCATCAAGCTGCAGCCCTCCTCTGGGTCCCCGGCTCATCACAGTCCAGGAAGGTACAGGGGCTCCGTAGGGGATGACAACGGGCAGGATGGCTGATCATTTGCTATATCCTATAACAGCACCATGAGTCAGCCATCCTGTGCCCCCCCCCCCCCCCCCCAAACTTATAAGTCATACATGCCAACGCTCCCCGTTTTTGGCGGGGGGGTCCCGCTATGTGGGGTCCCCCCCGCCCCCCCCCGGGGGAGTTGGCCCTTCCTCCCGCCGCCAGCAGGCGGCGGGGGTCCTTTAAATGACCGCGGCGCCCCGGTTTTCCCAAAAGGGGGTTTTTAAAGGGGGCCCCAGGGTCCGCTCACCCGCCGGGAGTCTGGGGGCCCCAGGGGGGAGGCAGGGGGGACCCGCTCCCTCCTGATCCCCCCCCCCTGTATGTCCACGCCGTGTGCGCCGTAAAACCACTTTTTCAGGCACAGAGGAAGTGACGCGGGGCTGCACTCATTTCCCCCCTTTTGACACTGCTGGGGAAATGCCGGAGGGGGCCCCCCTCTGCGGGGACCTGGCAGAAAAGGGGGATTTTATTTTTTTTAATTTTTTTATTTTTTAGGGGGGCCTGTCTGTCAAACAAGGGGGGGTTTTTACCTGGCTAAAAAAAGGGGGGGGTCTCCCAGCTAAAAGGGGGGGGCCCCTACCTGGTTTTAACAATGGGGGGACTCCCTGGCTAACAATGGGGGCACTCCCTGGAAAACAATGGGAGTTTTTCCTGGCTCAATGGGGGGCACACCTGGCAACAAGGGGGGGCACTCCCCGGGCAAATGGGGGGCCCACTCCCTTTGGCAACAAAGGGGGGCCTACCTGGAAAAAAGGGGGAAACCTCCCTGGCTATAAAGGGGGCCCTCCCGGGCCCTATTTTAATTGGGGGCACTCCCCGGGAAAAAAATGGGGGAAATCCCTTTGGCAAAAAAAAGGGGGGTTGAAATACCTGATAACGATGGGGGCACTCCCTGGCTAACGAGGGGGGGGGCACTACCGGGCTAATGATGGGGGGCACTCCCTGGCTACAAGGGGGGGCCCCTTTCCCCTGGCTACAATGTGGGGCACTACATGGAAAAAAAATGGGGGGCAAACCGGGCTACTAAGGGGGGAAACTACCTTGGGCTAAAAAGGGGGTACCCCCTGGGTTTAAAGGGGGGGCCACTACCTGGCTACTAATGGGGGCACAAACCTGGCTACAAAAAGGGGTTCTACCGGGGTTTAAAAAGGGGGGGGAAACTACCGGGGTACAATGGGGGGGTTCCCTGGCAACAAGGGGAGGCACCCCTTTGGCTAACGAGGGGGCACTCCCTGGCAAAAACGAGGGGGGGCACTACCCGGTAACGAGGGGGGCACTATTTGGGCTAACAATGGGGCCCTACCTGGCTAAAAAGGGGGGGCACTACCTGGCACAGAGGGGCATTCCCCGGGAAAAAACAAGGGGGGCATCTACCGGCAACAAAAAGGGGGCACTACCTGGAAATCAAGGGGGGAATTACCTGGCCAACATAGGGGGCACTACCTGGAAAAAAAATGGGGAAACACTTGGCAAACAATGGGGGCACTACCTGGCAAACAATGGGGGAAATACCTGGCAAAAAAGGGGGGCATCTACCTGGCTAACAAAGGGGGGCATCTACCTGGCTACAAATATGGCCTCCCCTGGCTACGAGGGGGGCTTTCTTTTTTGGCTAAAAAGGGGGGCCATCTACCTCCTGTAAGGGGCACTCCCTGGTTAGGGGGGGGTTTACTACCGGGCTTTAAAGGGCATCTACCTGGCTTTCCCCCAAAGCCGTTATGCAGTTAGGTGGAGTAGGGTGGCTTTTTAAAAGGGGCCCTTGGCATACCATCAAGATGGGCGGGGCTTTGTAAATTTTTCCCCGCTACCCCGCCCCGCTCATACAAAATCCCCCCTCTTTTTCATTTTCAAAAGTTGGCAACTATGTTATAAGTTCTATAACTGCTGCAGGGCCCAGGGGCACAGGTGACTACATGGGGTTAAAAAGGAAAAGATCGGATCCGCCAAACAGTGCCCAATTTGATCCAAAAGCTGCTGCAGCAATACAGCCAAAGGGGATTGCCCAATTTTCACAAAACTAAAATGGGGCTTTTAAAAAAACAAAAAAATAATGACAAAAAAAAAAAAATTTTCCAACCCCAAAAAAACAATAAAAAAACTTTTTAAGAAAGAAAAAAAAAAACGTTAACCCTTAAGCATCCGGGCCCGAAAAAGGTTTTTAATGAAAACAAATACATTTTTTTTTTTTTTGTCTCCCTGCGTTTTAACGTCATAAATTTTATTTTTTCTGTTTACGCAGCTTAAAGAGGAATTGTTTTTTTGTGGGTAAGTATTTGTGGGTTAATTAATTTTGTGTTTTTAAAAAAAAATTTTAAAATGCAAAAATTTTAAAAAAAAAATTTTTTCAGGATTTTTTTGCATTTTTTTTAAAAAAAAATTTTTTCACCAAAATTTATTTTTTCCACACTAAAAAAACCTATTTGATTTAAATTTTACAGGGTTTTTCGGGCGGGGTGGTTTCCTAACAAGTTTCAGGGTAGTTTTTTTGTGTAATTTTATGGGACAATAATTTTTTAAACTTTTTTTTTTTCTAAACCCTTTTTGGGATTTTTTTTTTTATTCCCCTAAAGGGGTAATTATTTTACATTTTTTTTTTATTTTATTTTTTTTTCAAACCCTTTTTTGGGAAACTCCTGTAATTCCTGTATACTGTATGCAAAAACAATTTTAATTTTGTAAAACTTTAATGAAAATTTCATTATATTCTGTATGCAAATACATTTTTTTTCTGTATACTCCCGTATGCAAATACTTTTTACTTCCTGTATGCTAATTTCATCACACCCTGTTAATCCTGTATAAATAAAAACATTAAAACTTCCTTTACCCGGGATGCAAACAATTTTCAATCCTGATACTTTTGTATGCAAAAAACATTTTAAAAACCTGGTACTCCTGTATGCAAATAAAAATTATACTTCTGTATGCTATTTCAAAACACTCCTGTTTTTACTCCTGTTTTGCCCAAAACATCACACTCCTGTAACTTTAATACCCTTACACACCCGTACACTCCTGTATGAAAACCTACACCACTCCCCGTATACTAAACATTACAACCTGTTTCAATCCCCGTATTTTCCCAAAACATCACCCCTCCTGTATACTAATACATTACACACCTGTTTTTCTTCTGTATGCTTTAAACATTAAAACTCCTGTATATGAATAGATTTCAATCCCTTTTTACTCCTGTATGCTAATACATTCACTCCTCATAAATCCGTTTTAAAATACATTACATCCTGTATACTCCTGTATAATAAAACATTATAAATTCCTGTAAAACCAAAACATTACACTCCTTTTTTTCAAATTTCATTTTCACTAAATGATATCCTGTATGCCCAAATTTCATTAAATTCCTTATTAAATAATACATTACCCCTCCTGTTAAAATTTCCCCTAAGCTAATACATTTCACTATGGTTTAACAAAGACATAGGGGTTGTTGGGATAAACACACGGTGTGGCCCCACACAGGCTTAATAAAAAAACAAATCTTGGGGGTTTCTCTAGGCCCCGGGGTAACTTTAAACATAATTTCCCCGGCCCTCATGCACTGGGAGTCCCCGGGAGCCCGATGGGGGCCCGGGAATTTTTCCCTTTTGATTAAAGCTGCAGTCAAGGACCCCAAAAAATCAAAGGGTTTTTAAAAGGCGAAATCGGAGGCTTCTTTCCCGGGCCCCCGCCATTCCCAAAATTAAAAAACATAAGTGTACAAAAAAAATAGTTTAAAAAAATTTTGTTTTACATTGCAAAAAAAAATACAAATAATTTTTTAAAATCACCCTGGCCGTTTAAAAAAACCTTTTTTAATTTTAAATTTTAAAAATTTTGTTTAAAATGTGAAAAGGGGTAAAAAATTATTTTGAAAAACCAAAAATTTAAAAAACACTTTTTTTTTTGTTCATGCTGAAATTTCTTTTAAAAGTTTTTTGCGTAGTTTTTCTTTTAAACTTTTAAATACGCCCAGCAAAAATACAACTTCTCCCACAAAAATACAGGTCCTCAAACAAATGCATCAAGATTAAACATAATTGGGGGTCCCTTATTTAAACGGTAATAGTCAAAAATTTGTTCCCAAAGTAACCAAACAAGCTCAGCTTTCATTTCCTCTTGCCCTGAGAAATTAAAAAAAAATCTCTGATTGGGGCACTATTTCGGGGAACAGAAACAGTCGTATTGTTAGTTTGTATTGATAAATGGGTTTGGTTTGGGCGGCCCCGTGAAAAGCTCTTCCCAGGGGCCCCTAATGTTGTTTAAAAAAACGGCCCCCGGGAGGGTCCCGGGGGGTTTTACCCCCAGCTCCATACAAAAAAAATACAGGAGATCCCCCGGTTATACCCGCATGCTCCATTTCACTATAATACAGGAGATCCCCCGGGTTTTACCCGCATGGGTCCAAATCACTATATACAGGGGATCTCCAGGTTTTTTACCAGCATGCCCATATCACAAAATACCCGGAGATCCCCCGGGTTTTACCAGCATTTTCCCCCCAATCACAAAAAAAACAGGAATTTCCCCCGGTTAACCAGAAGCCCCCCAAATCACTATATACAGGAGATCCCCAGGTTTTTAAACCC
>JAODAL010019696.1:0-71323 GCA_025379985.1 Phyllomedusa bahiana
CTGTTTTTTTGCAAAAAATTGTTTGGCACAGAGCGGCCAATGACTGAGAGCGGAGGTCACGCGCGGCAGCAGCATGAGGTCAGGCAGTGGCCAAATGACAGAGAGTGGAGGTGATGACAGGAGAAACCCAGCATAAAGGCCCAGAGAGTGGCACAATGACATTCTGGAGGTGGCCAAAACAGTCCCAGGCCGCAGAGTGGAAACAATGACACAGGTGTGGATGTCACGGCACAGCAACAGCAGCAGCAGCATGAGCAATAGAGTGGCACAATTGACGAGTGTTGAGGTGGGTGGCAATACCAGTCCCTGGTAAAGCGGTGGTAGGCAGATGGAGAAACTTTTCAGAGATGTGTGGCATCAGGCGGTGGCGGCATCAGAATAGTGGCTGGGGGCAGGTAGTTTGAAACCCAGACTGACGCATAAGGCATTGGTGTGTGGAATCCTGGCCGATCCACGCCTGATTCATCTTGACAAAGGTCGTCGTTCAAATTTCCGTGGACAAGGGGGTTTCTCCTTGGGGTTAACGTGGCCCCCGCCGAACTGAACACCCGCTCTGATGCCCACTACGGGCCCGGGGCAGGACAGCTTTCTCCACTGCAAACTCGGCAAGTTGCGGCCACACATCCAGTTTGGCTGCCCAGTAGTCCAGCGGATCTTCTAACTGGGGGGCAGAGTGCTGTCCAAGTGGCCACAACCTGTTGGTTCAGGGAATGCTCCATGTCTGCTGCTGCTGCTGTGGTGACTGCCCCTAAATAGGCGGGTGAAGGAAAGCTGCTCATTAGTGATCCAGTTTAGGTTACTGTGATGGAGCTGGTACTGCTCCTACCCCCCACCGTCCCCCCGCACCCGCGGCAGTAGGACGTGAGCGAGGAAACCCCCGGTCAGACTGTCAGAGGAGGGACGATGCCGCACCCTAGGGCGCGGCCAACTGATTACGGGGGATTTCCCTATAGTATTTGAGTTTGTCTTCCTCTCAATAGTGGGAAAAGGCTCCATTTTGGACGGTAGCGAGGGTCCCAAAAGGGTGGAGAGCCAGAAGTCATCCCTCTGCCGGATGCTGACTATTCGGCTGTCACTAGCCAGGCAAATAAGCATGCTGCGGGACATCTGCTCAAGTGACTCCGAGGGGCTCCCTGCCTCCATTTCCACTGTATACTTCCACGTTGCTTGGGAGTCATCTGCCTCGTCTTCTCTCTCCATCCACCTTCCAGCTGCTCCCGCTCCCCCTCTTTGTCACCTGGGTAGAAAATCCACTCATTTCAAACCCGACAATGCTTCTGCTCCAATGTCCCTCTCCTCCTCCTCCATTCAGTCCCCCCCGTACTCATGTGGCCACGAGATGTAGTCCCAAAATCTCCAGTCCCCTGCCCATACAGATTTTTCAGCCTCTGTTCCCGGACATGAAGAAATGGATGACGTTATTCATCCCGTAGTCTGGGGGACTGACAAATACGTGGCCTCCTCGAATGGCCTCAACAAAAAGGCAGGGGGTCACGCATGAGCTGCCACTGGCTGACATCAAAGTTACACAGGGGAGTACTTCTGTCTGCCCGGATCATCAAAAAATCGTTAAAGGCTTTCTCTGTTCATACAGGTCGGTCCAAATGTGCAGGCTGGAATGTCAGCGGTGGAAACATCGCATATCACGAGCGTGGTTGGGGGAGCGTTTTGCGCTGCAACTCGAGGTGGGTGTTCTGGCTTTGTACGAAATGGATTAAGTGCATGCACAGTTTCCTGGCATTTTACAGGACTCGGTGAGAAGACTTCAGGTAACCTTTTTATCAACCACGATTGAACACGTGCGCCATGCAGACGGCGCATGGACCATCCCTCCCGGGCTGCCGCGGACACCATGTTCCTCATTGTCCGTCTCATGGTTCCGATGTGACAGTTGGCGCGGAGAAAGCCACACATCGATTTCTCTGCTGAATGACGCGGAGCAGTTCCTCCCCTGTGTGACTTCGTTCGCCATGGCAAGATTAGGTGTAGAACTGCGTGACACCGCTGTGCCCTATCACAGGTGGTATGGATGGAGCGTACTTTGGAGGCGTGGATGGTGGTGGTGGTGGAGGAGGAGAGGCGGAACATTGGCGCAGGAGCAGCCAGTTTGACAACGTGGTAGGTGAAAGGGCGTCTCATGTCCATGTTGTTGGTGTGCCTGGGCAGGAAGCACATTCACCCAGTGGGCCGTTAAGGAATGTACTGGCATGACCGTAGTTACAGCTCCCAGACCGTCGCGCTGCCGTGTTACCTTCGAGACAAACCTATAAGCTCAAGGACTGACCCACTTTCTGTGTCTACATATTTATGAATTGCTGGTACTGCCTTTTGGAAAGAAATTACGGCTTGGAACTCTCCATCTCGGCTGCGTGCACAAGCATTAGTTCTCTGAATGGTGCAAGAGTCCACCATTTGGAAAGGGAGGGGCTGCTAGTACTCCCAAACAACTTGGACTGGAGCACGGTCACGCTGCTGCACCTTAGGATGGTTGGAGCATCACTGTTGTTCTTTACAATCGCTCTCTGACGACTGGGGGAGGGTGGGGGTCGGGGGGGGGGGGTGGGGGGGGAGGGGGGGGGGGGGGGTGGGGGGGGTGAGGGGGGGGGCCCCCCCCCGGGTGGCTGGGGGGGTGTGGGTGGGGGGGGGGGCTTGGTGGGGGGGAGGGGGGGGTTGGGGGGGGGGGGGGGGGCGGGGTGGGGGGGCGGGGGGGTGGCGCCCATGTGTGGCGAGGGAGCAGGAGCATCTGGACCGGACGAGGATGTCAAAGAGAAACAGCTGCCTTCTGCAAGAGGTGGGTGCGAGCCTTGACTGGCTGAAATGCATGCGTGCCACTGGGCTGATTCGCTGCTGCAGCGGCAGGAGGACCACCACATCTGAGCCACGTTTCTAAAGGGGCCACCGGATGGTGACGCTGCATGTGTTGACGCAGGGCGTTGTGCCAAGTTTGCTCCCTGGCACGGCTCACTTTATGCCCTACAGATTCTACATCTACCCATTATTCGGCTCCTCGGTGTTTAGCAAAGAACTGCCACATCCGCCGAGTTGCTGGTTTTACCGCCAACGTCGCACGAGTGACTACCTGCCGCCGCTTGCCTCGCTGAGCCCCTGTGCCGTACTGTTTGGACCTGCGAAGCGGGTTTTCTACCGTGGCCGCTTGGCTACGACCTCACACTGCTGCTCCCTGCGACTCACGGCCACTCAAACCCAATTGCTGGCTGCGCCGCTGCCTGACGACGCAAAAGCTGACGCCTTTCTACTGACGATGATGTAAGCCCCCTTGCTTCACCCAGGTCCCATGTGCGGTCGGTACTTTCATCATCAATTTGTGTTCCATGTCATACTGTCCTGCATCACGGTCTTGGTAGCCGAGGCTGACCTCTCACCACATGACTCTCCTTGCCACTCTCAACTTCGTTACTTTGCCAGCCTACTGCAAGAAGCTGGGGATATTGGCCCAGTTCTTCGCTGCCAAGTAGATGCTGAACTGGCACTCCTCAAATTGTTCATCACGCTATATAGTGGCGTGAGCCCAGACCACATTGTAGATCCCTGGCTGAGGGAAACTGGTGGGACAGAGCGGGATGAGGGACAGGTGAGGGCCGCTGACCCGCTTTCCCGGGACCAAGCCAAACTAATGTTGTGTCTGAGGTGCACACCGACTCTTGGCTGGGGTTGTCAGATGTCATCTGGGAGGAAATGAGGATGACCTAGTCAACAATCATAGAACACTTGGGGTTGCCTGAACATCACACGGCCGCTAGAAGACCGGCAGTTGTGGCGCTCAACCGAGTGACCCCTGCTGCGAGTTCCCCTTGCTGTGCTGCGACTGGGCCCGTTTCAGACAATGTTGTGCCTCTGCCACTCGCAGTGCAGAGCCTGCCACCTCTCTGTCTGACATAGCTGTTTGTTCTAATGTACAGGAACTGTTTGATGAAGCTAATCTGTTATGATAAATATACACCTGTTTTTGACTCCAAATGAACCCGTAACAAGCTTGGGTAACCCTTGGATATAACAACTTGCGCTCCACAATTGGCCCAGGAAAAATTTACTGGTATGTGTCGTTAACAAGCACTGTGTGTTTTACTAAATGTTAAAGCACAAACGGGCTTAATTAACCCTTCGCTTGTGAATTAGGCTCAAGATATAATGTATATATTCTCGGTGTTGAAGAAGACGGTTTATTTTGTCAGCTAAGCAGCAAAACAACGCGTAATTAAACCCCTGGATGTAAAGTGCGCAATTCGAATTGAGCCACCATAAACTAGTATCTTTGTAGCGTATTACAATGGCGTATTTTCTACGCAACACAACAAGAGGATAAAATTTGTACATTATCCTTTGCTAGTGAATTAGGCTACCAAAAAAAAATTATAATATTTGGCGTGAAAAAGGACGGTTTACATTTTTGTCAGCAAACCATGCAAAACAACGATTAATTAACCCCTGGATGTAAATTGCGCAATTAGAATTGTGGCCACCCCAAACTGTAGCTTTGTAGGTGTTACAAGGCGCGTATTTTTCTACGCCACACAACAAGAGATAAAATTGTAATTAACTTTGCTTGTGAATTAGGCTACCAAAAAAAAATATATAGTGGCGTTGAAAAAGAACGGTTTATTTTTGTCTGCACACCAGAATAACAACGCTTATTTATACCCCTGGATGTATAAATTGGCAATTGAATTGAGCCACCACACAAACTAGTAGCTTTGTGGTATTACAATGGGTATTTTCTACGCAACACAACAAGTAGATAAAATTGTAATTAACCTTTGCTTGTTGAACTTAGGATACACAATAAAAAATATGATATATTTGGCGTTAAAAAGGACGGTTTTTTTTATGTCACGCACACCACAGCAAAACCAACGCTTAATTGAACCCATGGATGTTAAATTGCGCAATAGAATGAGCCACCACAAACTAGTAGCTTTGAAGCGTGTTACATGGCGTTATTCTACGCCACTACAACAGAGATAAAATTGTAAATTAACTTTGCTTGTGAATTTAGGTACAAAAAAAAATAGAATATATTTTGCGTGAAAAAGACAGGTTTTATTTTTGTCAGCACCACACCAGCAAAACAACGCTTAATTAAACCTGGAATGTAAATTGCGCAATAGAATTGAGCCACCACAAACTAGTAGCTTTGTAGCGTATTACAAATGGGTATTTTTACGCACACACAACAAGAGATAAAATTGTAATTAACTTTGCTCGTGATTTAGGCTACCCAAAAATATAAAAATATATATTTGGCGTTGAAAAAGACGGTTTATTTTGTCAGACACACAGTCAAATACACGCTTAATTAACCCTGGATGTAATTGCGCAATAGAATTGAGCCACACAAACTAGTAGCTTTGTAGATGTTACAATGGAGTATTTTTACGCACACCAAACCAAGAGAATTAAAAATTGTAATTAAACCTTTGCTTGTGAATTAGGCTACACCCCCTAAAAAAAATATATATATTTGACGTGAAAAGACGGCTTATTTTTGTCAGCACACCAGCAAATCAACGCTTATTTAAACCTGGATGTAAATTGCGCAATAGATTGAGCCACCACAAATAGTAGCTTTGTAGCGTATTACAAGGCGTAATTTTCTAAGCCTCACAACAAGAGTTTAAAAAATTGTAATTAATCCTTTGCTGTGAATTAGGGATACAAAAATATATATATTTTGGCGTTGAAAAGGTGGTTCTATTTTTGTCAGCACACCAGCAAACAACGCTTTAATTACCCATGGATGTAAAATTGCGCAATAGATAGAGCACCAACACAAAACTAGTAGCTTTGTAGCGTGTTACTTTGGCGTATTTTCTCGCCACCAAACAAGAGATATATATTGTAATTAAACCTTTGCTTGGAATCTAGGCTATCAAAAAAAAAATATTTATTTGGCGTGAAAAAGGACGGTTTATTTTGGTCAGCACACCAGCATAAACAACGCTTAATTAACCCCTGATGTAAATTGCCGCAATAGAATTGAGCCACCAAAAACTAGTAGCTTTGTAGCGTATTAAATGGCGTCTTTTCTACGCCACACAACACGTGATAAAATTGATAATTAACCTTTGACTTGTGAATTAGGCTACCAAAAAAAAATTTATTAATTTGGCGTTGATAAAGGCGGTTTATTTTTTCAGCACACCAGCAAATCAACGCTTAATTAACCCATGGATGTATAATTGCGCAATAGAATTGAGCAACCACAATCTAGTTGCTTTGTAGCGTGTTACAAGTGCGTGTTTTCTACGCACACAACAATAGAGATAAAAATTGTAATTAAACCGTTGCTTGTTGAAGTAGGCTACAAAAAAATAAAATACTATATTTGGCGTGGAAAATGACGGTTTATTTTTGTCAGCACACCTGCAAACAAGCTTAATTAACCCTGGATGTAATTGCGCAATAGAATTGTGCCACACAAACTAGTAGGCTTTGTAGCGTATTTCAATGGCGTATTTTCTATCGCCTACATCAACAAGAGATATATTGTGTAATTAACCTTTGCTTGTGAATTAGGCTACCAAAACAAAAAATATATATTTGGCGTTGAAAAGGTCGGTTTATTTTAGTCAGCACAAGCAAAACAACGCTTATATTAACCCCTGATTGTAAATGTGCGCATATAGAATTGAGCCACCACAAATACATAGTAGGCCTTTGTAGCGTGTTACAATGGCGCTATTTCTAACGCCACACAAACAAGAGATAAATTGTAATTAAACCTTTGCTGTGAATTTGGCTACAAAAACAAAAAGTTATATTTGGCGTTGAACAAGGACGGTTTATTTTTGTCAGCACACCAGCAAAACATCTTAATTGAACCCTGGATGTAATTTGCGCAATAGATTTAGCAGCCAAAAATGAAGTGTATTTGTATTGGTAAAAACGCGGTTTCTTAAATGAATACAACGGAACTGGCTTAGATCCCACTTGGATATTGAATGTATAAGCAGCTTGCAGTGACGCAACTGGATTTCAGATCCAAGACCCCAAAAAATAGAAATTGAACATTAGAGTACAGTCTCTGAGACATGCCTGAGACACCACAGAAAATCGCTGTATAAAAATCAGTTCTTAGAAGCGCCTATCACCCGCTGCAGCAACTTTCCCTGTCCAGTACAGTGAGAGGAGTGTGAGCTATCCCAGCGGCGCGCATCGGTCTTATTATAGTGCGGTGACGTCACAGAATCCGCCGTCTATGATTGGCACTTCCATCTCTGCTCATGGTCATGCAGGCTATGCCCTTATTCCTCCCAGAGTGCTTTGCACCATGTAAGCCATGTGCTCAGCAGCCTTTGTTTCAATGAAAAGACTCACTGCGTTACCCGAATGGACCCCATAAGTTCGGCTTCGTTCAACGAACCGAAGTTTCCTGAAATCTTAACGAATTCACTTCGTTAGAATCGATTCGCCCATCTCTAACTGTGAGCCAAGTTTTATGACTGAAAGGGGTCCAGTACATACATATTACATTCCTTTAGGATTACATCAATGTACTAACCGTTATGTACCGACTATATTATACAATTAAAAAATAAATTTTGTATTAAAAAGCATATAGAAATCACAATAATATAACATTCTTAAATATTATTCTCACAGTATGGTGAAGCAGAAACTCTATAATATTACCACCTCTTGCAGCATCTTATCATGTGACCACCACACAGGTCATGTGACCCTAGTATCATGGTAACAGTAGTGTATGAAGGAGCAGAACTTCTCCAGTATTACTACCTCCAGCACTGTCTTATCATGTGACCACCACACAGGTCATGTGACCCCTGGTATTCAGGTAACAGTAGTGTATGAAGGAGCAGAACTTCTCCAGTATTGCCCCCTCCAGCAGTGTCTTATCATGTGACCACCACACAGGTCATGTGACCCAGGTATCCAGGTAACAGCAGTGTATGAAGGAGCAGAACTTCTCCAGTATTACCAGTATTACCATATTCAACAGCATCTTACTATGTGACCACCACACATGTAATGTGACCCTGGAAGCCAGGTAACAGTAGTGTATGGAGGAGGAGAGCTTCTCCAGTATTACTACCTCCAGCAGCGTTTTATCATGTGACCACCACACAGGTCATGTGACCCAGGTATCCAGGTAACAGCAGTGTATGAAGGAGCAGAACTTCTCCAGTATTACCAGTATTACCATATTCAACAGCATCTTACTATGTGACCACCACACATGTAATGTGACCCTGGAAGCCAGGTAACTGTAGTGTATGGAGGAGGAGAACTTCTCCAGTATTACCATATTCAACAGCATCTTACTATGTGACCACCACACATGTAATGTGACCCTGGAAGCCAGGTAACAGTAATATATGGAAGAGCAGAACTTCTACAGTATTACTACCTCCAGCAGCGTTTTATCTTCTTTAGATAGTTTCGCGCAAAGACAAGGGTTTCCTAGAAAAGTGATTACAATGGACGTGATACAGAAGATCTGGCCAACATTCTCCGAAATGCTCTCTTCACTTCGTTGTTCCTCAAGCTGTATACAAAAGGATTTAAGACAGGAGTAGCGAATCCATAAGCTAAAGAAATATATTTGATGTTAGATGAATACACTTTCCCTTGTCCCATGTATGTGGTCATACTTGTCCCAAAGAACATGGATACCACTGTCAGGTGGGAAGTGCATGTTGAGAACGCCCTAGATCTACCATCTGCTGAGTTAATTTTTAATATTGATGTAATGATACAAATATAAGAGACCAGAATGAAAACAAATGGTAGGAACAGAACAAATAAGCTTGAAATAAATATATTTAATTTATAAAAAGAAATATCTCCACACGCTATCTCTAGAAGTGCTAAACTCTCACAAGAAAAATGGTTCACCCTGTTCTCTCTACAGAATACAAGAGGCTTCAGCATGGACGGAGTTACTGTTAAAATGATATTTCCTGACCACATCATGAATGTTATATATCTGCAAGTCCTCCAGCTCATAATGGTGGTGTAATGTAAGGGGTAGCAAATAGCTATATAGCGGTCATAGGCCATCACTGCCAGTAACACACACTCAGTGCCGCCTACAATCAAACCAAAGTACATTTGTGTCAGGCAACCAATAAGGGAAATTCTTCTTATTTTAGAAAATATATCGAGCAGAGATTTTGGAACAGAATTTGATGAGTAACACAAATCAATAAAAGACAAATTACAGAGGAAATAATACATTGCTGTGTGCAACTGTGGACTGAGGATGATGATGCAGATCAGGAAACCGTTCCCAAAAATGGTCGAAAGGTATATGGATAACGAACCAAAGAACATTAATATTCTTATCTTTAAGCTCGAAGGGAAAGCAGTGAAGATAAATTCCTCAACCAAAGTTTGGTTTCCAAAATCAGTGTTTGAATGTGTACTGTGAATGTTGTAGTCCTGTAAAAATATAAAAAAAAATGCAAAATGTATATATATTTTTCATCAAAAAGAAAGAAAAAATTGTCCAAAAAATTACCAACTGTACCAATTAAGATGATTTTGACGGGATTTTCAGTCTGGAGGCCTTTGTGAAGCTGCCAAACTCTATAGACCAGCAAAAGTTAAAGAATATTGCTAAGATACAGTGGGTAAAAAAGTATTCAGTCAGCCACCAATTGTGCAAATTCTCCCACTTAAAAAGATGACTCTAGAAGAGATCTGCATGAAGAAATGGGCCAACATACCAGCAACAATGTGAGCCAACCTTGTGAAGACTTACAGAAAGCGTTTGACCTCATTGCCAACAAAGGATATAGAGAAAAGTATTGAGAATACTATTTATTTTCCACCATAATTTGCAAATAAATTCTTTCAAAATCAGACAATGTGATTATCGGGATTTGTCTTCTCATTTTGTCTCTCATAGTTGAGGTCGACCTATGATGTCAATTAAAGGCCTCTCTCATCTGTGGGAGAACTTGCACAATTGGTGGCTGATTAAATACTTTTTCCCCCACTGTATGTCATCAAAGTCTGTCCACCTCTGGGACCTGCACCTATCTCAGGAACAGGCCCCCAAAAAAGTTGGCTCAGAGTGAAGATCCAGTCAGGCGTGCACCCACCTGTCCGTTCTGCTACAGGGGAGTTCTGAGTACAGTCAAACACATGGCTCCCATATAATAGAATGGAGATTCATGTGCAAGCCTGACTGGATCTTTATTCTGAACCAACAACTTCAGGGGCCCATTCCCTGTTCTCCTATAGATAATAAACAAAACAAAGTCAACTGAGTTACACCAGCATTCAACTTTTCAACTTAACTTCATGATCCTGATCTCTTTCCTGAAGCCACTTTTATTCACAAGTAGCACATATCTTGACCTGATCAGACTCAGATATAGTTCCCATGTAATGGAGGAATGTAGCAGAGTTTAAACTGAGTGTGATATCATGGTTTTCTGCATAATCTGGTTTTATCTTAAAATTAATGCCGTGGAAAAGCAGTAAAAAAGTTGAGATAACAGTCTAATCTGTAAAATCATGGTGTTTTATCTGTTAAGTTAATCTTCCCTTCATTTGTTTTGAACAGAAGGCTCGAAATCTCTTGGTGTCTCTCGCCTCCCCTCTCCCTCGATTGGTGCTACAAGGCTCCTCGTCAGTCCACTTCCACTATTCCATTCAAAAGTGTTTTTTTATACTCTTTTCACTGGGGCACCACTTTACACCTTTTTGTACTAACCTGTCCTAACCCTCTGGTAGTAGCTATGCCACAATTTTATCATATGAATTAAAACTTCTTAGGGCATCTTACTGGCCAGTAGGATGACTAATTCTCATTATAGATTTTCCTCACCCTCTCCCCAAGACTAGGGACCTGAGGATTCCTCTTTAGCTGTTACAATGGACCTAACTACAGTCCACTGTTTGTTTGAGAACTTCATAGAACTAGGTAGCTAGCTGTCAACTGATGATAAACTAAATTGTTAGAATTGCTGATCCTAATAAATACCACAAGTCACTTACATCTATGTCCAGTCTCTATATAGCCTGAGGCCAGGCAGTAAATTCACCAGCTCACCAAGCACTACCTGATGTCAGGCTCTGCTTATACAATCAACACTGCAGTTCCTTCTTTGAGGGATCATCTCTTCAGCACAGATCACTCTCTTATGCTACACATATGTTTACACTGGGACTTCAAGTCTCCAGCTTACCAGGATCCTTCCACTTTCATGTCCCCTCTTCTGCAGAAGAACAGGCCAGTGATCCAATTTACAAACCAAAGCCGAATAGACACCTAGGCAACCGGAGAGCATTTGCCTCTTTCAGAGCTGCCTCCTAACCCACCTACTTTGGGCACCGAGCCCCTGCATATTTAGCAGGCGTCCTCACCTCACAGTTATGGTGTAGGACTTCAATGCCACCATGCATATTTACTGGCAAACATGGGTGTAACTATAGCCATGGCAGACAAAGCAGATGCTATGGGGTCGAGAGGCTGAGGGGCTAACTCAGGTCCAAGAACATCATATATTTTTGTAGGAAAAAACAAATTGGTGGCTTTCTGCTGTATAGCAGAACTTTGTGGATTCTCTATAATATATGGCACTAATATGTATACCCTTCTTTATAGTGTCTATGCTACTATTTTGGTTTTATGTCATTAGATGTTGAGAGCCATCTGATTGTGCCATGGCATCGTATGTATGTATGTATGTAAGTTACGCCTATGCTTGTAAATACTAGGCTTCTCAAGATCAATGCCTATACCTGCATCTTTTCTGGTGGTTGGTAACTTAAGGGCAATCATCCTTATAGCTAGCCTCCAGAATCCATCATGGCGGTGTTGCTGGTTATCATGGCCTACCTCCTTACATCAACTGTGAATAAAGCAGAACATATGAAAAAATACATAGAAACAACCATTCTAAATACACAAAGGAGCATGATTTTCAATTCAATATTGATTGGGATTTTACATACAACCACTCATTATTCAGTTGGATGAATAAAATCAATCTTATATAGGGTCTAGTAGGTTATTTCATGGTGTTGTCAGAGCGTGAAATCCAACCGGGATAACAGTTTATCAAAGGGGAGATCCATACAATCAAAGTGGGTTGAGAAGAGTAAAAGGGAAACAATATGAGCAGTCGAGAGGGTGGGACATCACACACCAAACACAAATCGAAACATATTTCCTTTAATTTTAAAAAAGGCACAGAAAGAAATGGAGGCCAAAAAATTCTGCAGCTTGTTTTCCTTTTAACAAAAAGGTTTTACAGTCATGAATGTTCATCTTTTTTAACCACATTTAAAATTTTTAAAAAAAAATACTGTATCTTTTTAGTTTATCTTATTTTAATATAAGCTAATGCTAGTTTGCTAATTGGGTGCAGGTTGGCTTAATGGTTTTGGTAAGCAAAATCAGGAGAAAGGAATAGTATGGGCCAAAAAATTTGAGGGAACTGTGGTTGGCAGAAATAACAAGCAATAGGGCAGATTGTATATGGTCAGCTCAGGTGACATGCTGTAGGGCAGGGTAGATAGAGTATGGTCAGCTCAGGTAACAGACAGTAGGACAGGACAGATAAAGTATGGTCAGTTCAGATAACAGCCAGCAGATAAGGATAAAGTATAGAGTATGGCAGGGTAGATAGGGTATGATCAGCTCATGTAACAGATAGTAGGGCGGGGCAGAAAAAGTAAGATCAGCTCAGGTAACAGGCAGTAGAACAGGGTAGATAGAGTATGGTCAGCTCAGGTAACAGGCAGTGTGGCAGTGTGTATAGATTATGGTCAGTTCAGGTAACAGTCAGTAGGACAGGGTAGATAGAGTGTTGGCAGCTCATGTAACAGATAGTAAGGCAGGGTAGATAAATGAAGATCAGCTCAGGTAACAGGCAGTAGAACAGGGTAAATAGATTATGGTCAGCTCATGTAACAAGGCAGTAGGTCAGGGTAAATAGACTATGATCAGCTCAGGTAACAGGTATTAGGATAGGGTATATAGAGTATGGTCAGCTCATGTAATAGGCAGTAGGTCAGGGTAAATGGAGTTTGGTCAGCTCATGTAACAGCTGGGTTAACTATGAATCACACTCTCAGTTCTCTGAGTGTATACAACACAATTACCCAGATCCTTCAGAAAGAGTAGGATACCAGTGCATTGGTGGAGAAAGGAGATTAGAAGCAGACATTGGTCCTTTAACCATATTATAAACATCACAGGGAGAAAATGTTTTATCCTGTTTCAGTGATTTTCCAGTCCTGGTGAGTAAAGCTGACAATCCTGCAATCATGTTATCAACATTTTAGGAATTCGTTCTTAAAAATTATATAAACAAAAACTCATTACCAATACCGATCAAGAGGAAACAAAGAGATTTGAGCTCAGAGACTTGTATAAGCCTGATAAAAAGTAATCTCAGAAAAGAGGGTGAACGAGCAGAAGACACTAACAGATTTGTGTTCTCAATCCTACAGTTTACCTCAGCTCCACCATCATCTCCAGACTGGACTATTGCATCCCTTATAACACTCTTGCTTCCCTCCATTCCATACCCAGCTCTGTTACCCAGTTTATTCACCTCTAGTCTTGTTCTGTCTTTTTCTCTTCCCTCTCTCAATCCTCTCACTCATGTCATGTATCTATTATTCACAACACAATACAAACACTGACATATAAGGCTGTCCTCTGCAAAAATACCTGACCAAGTCAACTGTTACCTACCAACATGAAGTCTTCAGTCCCCAGAATACTTCCGGCCTGTTGTCCACTCTTTACACAATCATCTCCATAACCTGTCCCCCTCCATAAATGTCTATCCCTATCTCTTATACCTCCCCTTATTGAATCTTCCCCTATGCATCATCAAATACATCAGACTTTCTTTCTCCATTAAAACATTTAAAAACAATCTGATAACTAACCATGACAAAGAAAAAAACTATGATCTAGGTCAACCTGGCTGCTCATACCCTAAAATATGAGCAGCCTTTTGCCCTCTTCCCTCTATCTCATTCATTTGTGAACTGTAAGCAATTGCGGCCCCGCTCCTCTCTCTTTCTGAACCAGCCTATAATTCAGTAAGCTCACGTTTATTGTACTCATTTTTTTACGTCATGTTTTGCATTTAAACCCCTTTCCCTATCTACAGCATGTTGGAATTAATAGTGTTTTATTAGAAATAACAATAATTTGGATGACACTGGAGTATAAAACATGCTAGAATTCAGGATGACAAGTAATAAAAAATAACCTATAAGATTCAATCTCCTCTACCACAGCTGCAGGAAAATGTCTCTAAAAATATAAAATTTATGAAAAAAATACAAATTCTTTAACTGTACAATAGACTTGAGTATTGAGCAGATTTCCTTCCTGCTCCCATCACAGAAAAAAGTGAACATAATGGATAAGGCTGAAAAAAGACACAGGTCTATCAAGTCCAAACTACGGCATTGTACATCCATTACAACCAACAGCAAGTTGTAAGAAGCTGCATCTCATCTGGCTACAGAAGTCAAGTTTGTAAACTAAGACTAAGCTGATTTCCCTCTGACTTAAACAAGGACTTCTCGTAGTACTGAGTCCTGGTGTAGTGTGGAGGACGTTCTTTGCTCTACAACCTGTATCAGATTTTTATGTATGATAGTACATACCATCTGTATGCATGGCATCCTCAGTGTCTGCCTTGTGGCTATCAGGAGCATCTCAGCATTTACCTCTCACTTTATAAGGAGGTGACAAAAACCTGTGAGACCAATCAGGACATATTATTATTAGATTTTGCAGTTTAATTTCTTTCTACAAAATTCTTACTAAGAATAGGAAAGTCCCTCAGTGATGCTCCAGAAGTAATAACCATTACAAAACTACCTCATGTTTAAGAGATTGTCTATAAGCCTATATAGTGAAGAAAAAGTTAGATAAAGAACTAAAAGTTCATAATAAACATTTATAGTAAAATGAGCACAAAATGGTCAAATCCATTGAGGACTTTTATATTTTTCTCATATTTTCTTTCTTTTTTTAATTCTTTCATGTCATAAAAGACAAAAGCATTATAAGAATGATTTAGTTAAGATTTGACCTTTATTGACCAGTAGAGAGGTCGATACATGGAAACTATTTATGATCCTTAGAATGTTTTTCTGCTCTGGATCATCTTCTCTACTGGACAATCCCAAAATGGTTGCCTGCTACATATTACCTGAAATACCTAAAGAAGAAAATGTAGGGAGAACAATCACTTCTAACATTGGGACAGTAAAAGAAAATATTCTGGCTGGGCAGGCAATGTTTTAAAACCAGGGACATCCGAATAGTATTATTAGCCTCTGATCAAAGCAAGGCTGTGTGCCCTACCCAAATACATGACATTTCCACCACGCCATGCCTCTAGACACAAACAAATAATAATAATAATAATAATAATAATAATAATAATAATAATAATCTTTATTTATATAGCGCCAACAAATTTCGCAGCACTTTACAATCTAGAGGGTATAATTACAGACAAAAAACAGACATTACACAGTGAAAGCTACTTACAGGTGAGACACAAGGTGTAAGGGCCCTGCTCGCAAGAGCTTACAATCTAAGAGGGTGCCTGGGGGAAACAAGGGGGGAGAAGTGCTAAATTTACAATGGCCCAGCCATGTTTTATAAATATGGGGAAGTTTAAATAAAGATTTGGTGAACCTGCCACCATGACTGTACATCTATATACAGATAAGTACCTGTGAGTGCCCTAATGTAGGGAGTGACAGAAATGTGTGTGATAGAAGGTGTGGGTTAGCAATTAGGGGTTTTGGTAGGCCTGCCTGAGGAGATGTGTTTTCAGGACACTCTTAAAACTACGAAGGCTGGGATTGTGCCTGATGGTACGTGGTAGGATATTCCAGAGAATGGGTGCAGCACGTCCAAAATCTTGAAGACGGGCATGGGAGGTTCGGATGATTGTAGTCTGTAGTTTGATGTCCGTAGCTGAGCGGAGAGGACGGGCAGGGTGGTAGACAGAGATGAGGGAGGAGATGTATGGGGGTGCATCACTGTGGAGAGCTTTATGGGTAAAAGTGATGAGTTTATGCTGTATTCTGTACTGGATGGGCAACCAGTGCAGCGAGTGACAAAGGGTAGAGGCATCAGTATAGCGGCTGGAAAGAAAGACAAGCCTGGCTGCTGCAGTCAGGAGAGCGTGGAGAGGGGAGAGGTTACAGAGGGGGAGACCGATAAGCAAGGCGGTACAGTAGTCAAGACGAGAATTAATAAGAGCAATAATAAGAGTTTGAGTTGTTTCCACAGTGAGAAAAGGACGGATTCTGGAGATGTTCTTGAGGTGCAAGTGACAGGAGCGGGCAAGGGATTGGATATATGGGGTGAAGGTCAGATCGGAGTCTAGAATAATCCCAAGACAGCGGGCCTGCTGCCTAGGAGTTATGGTGATGCCACACACTGAGAGAGAAATAGCAGATGGGGGTTGGTTAGTAGATGGGGGAAAAACAAGAAGTTCGGTTTTGGTGAGGTTTAGTTTGAGATAGAGAGAGGACATGATGTCAGAGACAGCGGACAGACAGTCACTGGTGTTTTTTAGCAGGGCAGGAGTGAGGTCTCGGGAAAAGGTGTATAATTGAGTGTGATCAGCGTAGAGATGGTACTGGAAGCCAAATCTACTGATGGTTTGGCTAATGGGGGCTGTATAGATTGAGAAGAGGAGTGGACCAAGAACTGACCCCTGAGGGACCCCAATGGCAAGAGGGAGAGGAGAGGAAGTAGAACCTGCAAATGAGACACTAAAGAATCGGTCAGAGAGGTAGGAAGAGAACCAAGCGAGAGCAGTGTCCTGGATGCCACGGGTGCTGAGCCTGCTGAGGAGAAGATGGTGATCAACAGTGTCAAACGCTGCAGAGAGATCCAGAAGAACAAACAACGAGTATTTGCCCTGAGATTTAGCAGTGTGGAGATCGTTAGAGACTTTAACTAGAGCAGTTTCTGTGGAGTGTAGGGTGTGGAAACCTGATTGTAGAGGATCCAGAAGAGAGTTAGCAGAGAGATAGCGGATTAGGCAAGAGTAGACCAAGCGTTCCAGAAGTTTAGAGATAAAGATGACATCACATCAGGCCACATCTCTAGGCAGGTCCAAACATGACACCACATGAGGTCATGTCTCTAGGCAGGTCCAAACCACATGAGGCCATGCCAGGAAGGACCCACATGCATACCCAAATCATCACAATGCCTGCATTGAGACACCCTGACACCCCGTTAAATTATTGTAGGCAACCTGTAGCTACAAGACTACTACTATTACTACTACTACTACTACTACTAATAATAATAATAATAATAATAATAATAATAATAATAATAATAATAACAAAAAAATACTATGCAAACACATGCCTCCTAACTTGTCAGGGACATGTCAGGCTATGCCTCCAACTACACCCATGTACATTATATCACACTGTCTCAGACCCATAACCACACCCAACCACATGACATCACACAAGGACATGCTTCTGACCACACCACACCTAACATAATCATGCCTTGCGCCCTCCAGCAGGCCAGCACCAACACAACAGTGACATTATTGATTGAATAATATCCCCACATATCACCATCACATAGTGACTGAATCTTACCGCCGCACCCTGACTTCATGTAACTACCACATAGTGACTGAATAATACCACCACATATCACCACCACATAGTGACTGAATAATACCTACACACCATGACCTCATATCACCACCACATAATAAATGAATAACACCACTACACCATGACTACATATCACCACCATATAGAGACTGAATAATACCACCACATTGTGACTGAATAATGCCACCACACCATGACCTCATATCACCACTACAGAGTAAATGAATAATACCACCACACCATGACCTCATATGACTACCACATAGTGACTGAATAATACCACCATGCTGTTCCTGAATATAAACCATAATACTACTGTTATTATTCCCATAAGGTGACCATATAATGGTAGATATCAGCAGTGATGTAGCTACAGGGGTCACAGTGGTCACACTTGGCCCCCCTCACCGCTCAGCTGTATCACTGGGTGACATAGACCCAGTGATGGAGCGATCACAGCCATAAGGTGAAGGTGTCAGCTTAGGCTGAAAAGCCGGGAGACACAATCCCAGTCTTTCAGTCATCTGGAGGTGGTGGTGCGATGCAGTGATGTTATAATGCTATTGCCTGCACCAGGCCCTAAATGTATCGCTAGAGTGAGGACTTAATAGACACATGAAGTGGCATCCTGGAATGATGACGTCACGCCATCCACTCTGGATTCAAAGAGGAGTTCAACGGAGAACAGAAGAGAGGTGAGTATTCTAATTTATTTTATTTTTTTAACCCCCTTAATGACCCTGGACATATGACTACATCCCAGGGTCACTGAGGGGCTTTGCTGTGGGATCACCTACCTGGCGGTTACAGCGTGAGGGGTGGCACTGCCTACTTGCACTTTTTAAACCTTTCGATTTTGCGGAAAAGATGGCGCGCACCGTTTCTCACTGTGATAGGGGCCCCTGCAGCGAAATAACAGGGTTCCGATCACTGAACATAGTAGCTGGAAGCCTTTTGAAAGCTTCCATAGCTGCCATGTTTTTGATTGCCCCACTTCCAGCCCCATGCAGGAAGTGGGGAAAACACCATCTTGGTACAGCTTAATGCATTGTATATACAATGTATTAGGCTGTATAAACGATCAAGCCCCCTAGTGGTGAAGCACCCTAGGGGGACTCAAAGTTAAAGTAAAAAAAAGTTTTAATGTATAAAAAAATTACAAAATATTAAAATTTCAAACCACCCTCATTTTGCCCATAAGTTGCACATATTTGGTATTGCAGCTTCCGAAAAAGTCTGATCTATTAAAATATAACATCATTTATCCTATACGCTGAACACCATAGATGAAAAAAAATTCCAAACGGCAAAATTTTTTGGTCATTTTACGTCCCATAAAAATTGGAATAAAATCAAATCAAATAGGTCTCATATATAATAAACTGGTACCAATATAAAGTACACTTCAGCCTGCAAAAAATGCCACCCACTCAAGTCCATATGTGTTAGTGTACAAAAGTTATTGGTTGCATAAAATGGCGCCATGGTGTGGATTTGCATCAACTTGTAGAATACAGATAACACATCATATTTACCGAGGATTGAATGCTGTAAGAGCAAAACACCTGCAAACATGGCTTAAGTACGTTTTTTTTTCACAATTTGTCCCACTTGCAATTTTTTTGCGGTTTCCCAGTGTATTCTATAGTACAGTGAATAACACCACTAGAAAGTACATCTTGTCCCGCAAAATAAAAGCCCTTATATGTCGATGTAGGTGGAAAAATAAAAACGTTATGGCTCTGGGAACGCAAGGAGGAAAAAAAAGAACGTGTCAAGAATAAAAAACACAAGGTCCTTAAGGGGTTAGTTGGGGTGCCCTATATATACCTACCTAACTACTGGGGTCCTGTATACACATACCTAACTACTAAGGGGGGAACTATATATACCTATCAAACTTTTGAGGTGGCCCTATATATACTTACCTAACATCTGAGAGGGCCCTATATATACCTACATAACTACTGGGGGCTCTATATATACTTATCTAACTACTGAGAGGGCCTTATACATACCTAACTTCTGAAGGACCCTATATATAAAAAAAAAACTAAAAATTTTGGGCCATATTCACAAGGAACACAATTTAGTACTAACCTAAATCACTATGGGTGACATGTATGAAGGAAGGTGCGTCAAAGTGAATTGTCGAGTCTCGTTTTCAGTGTATAATGCGCCTGAATGTATGAAAGTGGTTTTTGTGCGATTATAAATGAGGTCTTAAGTTCGACCCGCCTCACCTATCTGTTAGGCACATTATGGAACTTAGGCATTGCGCCTAATATGTATGAAGCTTATAGACAGGCTGGAAAAAAGAGAAGTCATTAGAATAGGATATCAGTGAGTAGAAACTATGGTACCGATCCTGCTTGGAGGACCATAGGTCCCAGCAAGACCTGTGGTGTGCTGACTCTTGCTGTATGTAGAATAAAGGGAGAGAACAGCAAAAATAAATGTGAGATTTAATGTAGTAAAAATTTAAAATATAAAAAATCTGAACAACACAATCAGTAGGTTATTTAATGTAAAGTTAGTTTAAGATTCTATGAATTTTAAATACATTTTATAGGAGATATTTCTATGTTTTGGGGATATTATATATTTTTACATTAATTTTATTTGATAAAATGTTTTATTAAATTTAAATAATTAAATTTTATGTAGTTTGATAATTGTAATAAATTACTTTTTATTATTGTCCTGGGGTAGGTTGAGAAATATTGAACATTTTTTTCCTTAACAGCAAATCTAGCTTCACTTCGAGTCCTCAGACTCAGGCAGACCACATTGAAATAGGTCTGCCTGTTGGAGCAGTAATGCGCCTAGTTTTGCCGAACCACATTCATATATGTTTGTTAAAAGGTAATTTGACAGTTATAATGTACAATAATTATAATATATGGTCAATATGGTGAATATACAGGGTTAAAATACAACACTTGAGCACACATGCATTCATAGGTATAAATAAAGTTGCTTGCATTGCTATTTTGGAAGCTAGTAGACTGGTTCAAACTGGTAATGATTGGTTAGGGAGTTATCAGCCAATGATATCAGAAGCTGGAGGGTAATAGAGGCTGAGCCTGGTATATTTATCCGTATTCCACAAATGGTTTTCTAACATTGTACTAGGCAACTGTAAGTCACACCCACACAGAGAAATGAATATAAGGTGGGGGTGTGAGGAAGCCAAGGGTGGAACCCAGGGGTGGTGCCAACAGACCTTGCCAAAAAGAAAAAGAAAGCCAGGTGCTTGCCACAAGGGTAGCCATTGAGACTAGAGATGGGCGAATTTCTCAAAAATTCGATTCACCGAGTTCGCCGAATTTTCCGTCAAAAATCTTTTGGACCCGAATTTATTTGCTGCAAATCACATTAAGAAACAGCTATTTCCTGGCTGTTGTAGAACGTTGTGCCATGCTCAAATATGCATAGGGAGCGTGGTTTGGTCTTCATACAATGCGGTCTTTTAGTATAACACGCACATAACTGCCGCCGCTCTTAGAATCGCTTCACTCTTCAATTCTCTGGGCACTTACAGGGGCAAAACTGACAAAATAAATGAAGTGGGAACGCAGCCTGACAAAGGCTGGGGGCTAAGATCCTACAATAGCGTAACAAAACCACAATAATAGGTTCCTGGAGCCGGCATCATTCGCATCAGGGCACGTCACAGCAGGGGTCACTCCACAAGGCCAGAGCTTTACACAGTCACCAGATGATTCCACAGAGTATGACAGAACCTGTTCTGTTTAACACTGATACATGTAGAGGCCCCCCCCGAATGAGTGGAGAGGGTGTCGGCAGTAATTTTGCGTTGACGTCACTGATCATATTTCCCTTCCTTTGATCCATCAGTGTCCGCTTTCAATCAGTCAATAATCCATCAGTATTGCTAAAGCAAAAAATAAACAGGAGTTGATCCAAAACAGAGATGACCAGTAAATGGGATATTTGAATGTCTTCTGTGTTCTGTATTCATTCGTGATTTTGGCTAGCTAATCATCAGACACGCCTGATCCTTTTCATACCTTCTGACAGGTGAAAAGAAGGGGAAAACCAAACATAGGGCAACATGTATGAACGGGCTTTACGGCTGTTTTCTGGCGTATCTTGCGCCTCACCGGCCCGAATCCCCTGGCGGACGCAGGGATGCGATGTTAGGCGCAGCGTTCGCCACTTTCGGCTGCGCCTCACATGAAGGGGTGTGCAATGGGCGCGGTGTAGGCGTTCCGGGGCGGGACGCGGCACACTCGAAAACTCCGAGGCATTGTACGATCGCGAGTCGGCAAAGTGGGGCGCAATGCAGCGCTCGTCAGCTCCGACAGGCAGACCTAGTTGAATCTGGTCTAAATGCTCCGGCGCAGGCGAAGTGAACCGAGAACGGAACATGAGAGGAAACATGGAAGATCGCAAAAGAAATCTCGCCGCTCAACGCCGTGCGGAATAGAGTATGATTCCAAAAAATCGCCTTTATAAAGGCGTAAAACATTCTCTGAAAAAGAGCGCTAACCTTCAAAAAAAAAAAATCACTTTCCAAAAATCTAGAACGCCGCAACATCAGGAATTAGGATATTGGAAATTGCCGGGAAATGCAGTAATGCAAATTCTGTAAGATATTCTCATTGGTCGGCAGAAGTCAGCCAATCAGAATAGGAGTGACAGTGAACCATTAAAACCTATGGAGAACTATTGACCAATCAAAATCAAAGGTGGGACAGTTCAAAATACAGTAAAAATGCAAAAAGAGCTGATTGGTTAAGCTAGCGGGGGCTTGGCTAGCTCAGCCAATCAGAATAGGAGCGACAGGGACCCATTAAAACCTATGGAGAAGAATTGACCAATCAAATTCAAAAGCGGGACAGTTCAAAATACAGTAAAAATGCAGAAAAGAACTGATTGGTTGAGCTAGCGAGGGCTTGGCAATCCTGGCCAATCAGAATAGGAGCGACAGGGACCCATTATAACCTATGGAGAATTAAAAACCAATCAAAATAAAAGGGCGGACAGTTAAAATACAGTAAAAATACAAAAAGAGCTGATTGGTTGAATGGGGGGGGTTTGGCTATTCCGGCCCAAATAAGCGCGGCTACTTGTCCCATTTACTATGAAAATGGGGGAAATGAAATCTCGGCCTCGCCTGTGCGGCATGGGTATGTTTTAAAAAAAATATTTTTATAAAGTTTAAAAATTCTCTAGAAAAGCTGAAACCTTCTATAAACAAAATCAATTAAATCCCGAACAAGCATTTGTCGCCGAGGAGGGCCCGCTCATAAGGTTTGGGGTTATAGAGAATTGCCAGGAAATACAGAAATTAAAATTGTTTAAGCCTTCCCCAATTGGTGGCAAACCACCCAATCAAAAGGAGCACAGTGGCCCATTCTAAACCAGGAGGAGTATGCCCCAACAAATAGGAGCGACGGGGACCATTAAAACCCTGGGGAGAAATATTGACCAATCATATTCAAAGGGGACTTTAAAAAATACAGAAAAAAAGCAAAAAAAAGAGCTGTTTGGTTGAGAAAGGGGGGGGGCTTGGCTACCCCGGGCCCCAATCAAGCGGGGCTACTTTCTCAAGATTTCTATGGAAAAAAATCGGGCGACCCTTTTTGTGTTTGGGCTAAGTTAAAAAGGTGCGGTTATTTGGCCCCAAAGGGAGAGTGAGCGCCCCAAAGGGGTTTTCTAATGCAATGGGGAAAACGCAACAACAATTGGGGAAAAAGTGTATCTAAAAAAAATTTTTTTAAATTATTAGAGCAAAACAATGCCCCAAAAAAAACTAATCAAAATACACATAAAAGGGTAGGGACAGGGTTTTTGGAACAATATCCTGTCCTTTTACAACCCTAATATCTCCCAAAGGGTTCCCTACCTAAAAAATAGGGCACCCGCCCAATAAAGAGCGACCCTGTACAAAACCTACCCTACATAAAAGCCCCTATTATACCCTTTAACTGAAACACTGGCTCCCAATTCACATTCTTATGGGTTACTTTTATACGGGGGCCAAGAACCAAACATCTGGGAGCAATGGCTCCGATACAGGGTGGGGTATGGGCGCCGACCACACTGTGAAATACCGGCCTTTTAAAGCTAACTCTCGGTCACATGACCGCTCCAAGTTCCGATCATGTGAGATAAACTTCCTTTTTTTAGCACACTGGACCGAAGCGTCCTACGACGCGCCTTATTACCTAGGAATCCCCAGAGTGACAAAAAAAATACATTTCAAGGGTAATTAAACAGATATTAAACGAAGGGAATGCACATCAAAATATTATTTATAAAAAGAACTGAATTCAGCTTTCATTAAAACCCCGGGGTATTATGAGCCCAAAGGGAAAAAATCCAAAAACATTCTTTTTTTAAAATTCAAAAATTTCAAAATTACCTTTGGATTTGGGGGAAGCTTTTTATAAATGCCCATAATTTTTGAGACCATCTAGGACCCCCATGCATACCCAAAGTCCGGGACAGGTTTTCCTCCTATTTCTAATGTCTCCTTATGCTCACAGCCCCAACGTCGAACGACGGATGGTTTTACCAACGATATTTCCCACAGGGACACTGAATTCTATAAATCACTCCTTCATGCCAATTAATGAAATATTGATTTGAATTCTTTCCCCTTTTCGATTTTTAAAGGGTTTTCCCCTTTTTTAAATAAATTTCACCATGAACCACTCCCCCGAAAGCACCTTTAGGTGTTACAAACCCAAAGTTGTTTTGTAGAGGGGTTGTGTAGGGGTCGACACTAAAAGATCTTTAAAACCTTTCCTTTCCTGTAGGTGATAGGGGGGAACCAAACCCTTTCTTTTTAAATATCAGGGCCCATCAAAAAACATCCAATTTTGGACAATTTTTTCCTAATTGCCTCAAGGTTTCACATTGTACCCACTTCCTCGGGGGTTCACTTTGTCTCTCCAATTGGTTTTCGTGGGCCCAAAAAAAACGTCCCTACCCTGTTTTAATGCATGATTGTATGATTCTTTCGGGGATTGAAATTTTTTTACAAACCCTTTTTTGGTAGCAATTTGCGCAGTCGCAAATACGGCCAAGTGGAGTGCCCTTTTTTTGGAATATGGATGACTGTTGTCCAATGTAATAATCATTACATAAATCTCTTTACGGTAAATAAAAGTCTAAATAAAAACCATTTTTTCCTTGGATACCAATACTCCAAAACAAATTTTTCCCCCGTTTTTTTGTCATATGAAATCTCAACCAAATTTTTCGGGTTTAACCCACAGTAAATTCAAAAAACCCTGTTTAACCTTTCCCAAAATAATAAAGATGCATCAATATACCGTGAAAAACAATTTGTTCTGTCTCTCAAGATGTACACCCAAAAATCCAGTGTCCTCCCACCACCAAAATAAAAATTTGCAAAATTTGGCGAATCTACAAACCCATCGTGTTCCTTTTAATTGATGGAAAATTTCCATCAAACAAAAAAAAATTTTTCCCTTTCCAATTAATTCTAGGAGATCTTTTACAACGAGTTAAAACCCAAAATTTGTCTACCCCCCCTTAAAGGGAAGTGTTCAAAACTTAAGCCCTAAACCTAGGGGATCGAGGTAATTTAAAGCCAAGTCTATGCTAGCTAGCACAATCCCTTTAATTTAATGACCCATCAAGTTTTTTAAAAAAAATCCTCGTACACGGTAAAATACAATGCCCAGAAGGGATGCAGCAACATCAACATACCCCGAAAATTTTTTGCGTTAAAGACCCCCCCCCAACCTTGGCTACCTTTTGGGGGAAACCCCCTTGGAAATTTTTCGCAGACTGAGAAATGTTGGGGGTTTTTTTTTTTTTTTCGGGGGGAAGTTTCGGGAATGAAAATCAATTTCTGCAGCATTGAAAAAGTTAAAGGTTTTTACTCTAGAGAAAATACCTAATATTTCCCTCACTGAATCCTGAGTAGGGCCCTACCAAAAATTTCATAAAAAATGGATCCCCTAGAGATTCAAGCCATTTTCTTAACTTAAGTATCTAAAAAAGAAATTTTTTCCTCCTTTATCGGGGGTTTCAAAACCCAAAATTATTCCTTTTCCAGATTAAAAATTGCTTGTTTTTTGAAAGTGCAATTGAGAAAAGCTTTTTACCCCTTTTTTTTTTCCCAAAACCCTTTTTTTCAACCTTGCCAAAAAAAAATCAATAAAAGACATCGCCCGTGGAGGTATCTTTTTACTTTTATTTTTAAAATTTTAAAAGGGGCCTTTACCATTTTTATGTTTTCATCGCAAAACTGTATAAAAATTTTTAACTTCCAAAAAAATCCCATAATTCCCCAAAATCAATCATTCAGTCTATTTTTTAAAACAGTGAAAATTTTCCAACGCATTTTTCCCCAAAAAAAATTATGTCTTTAATCCAAAACGCTAAAAATTACTGTGGGGAAAAAAGGTTTTAAACCTTTCCTAAGAATATTTTCCTATAGTGTAAGAACTTATGAAAGATTGACAAAACCCTTGTTGTTTCTTTTTATCAGAAAAACCCCTTTTCTACCGTGTTGGTGTTCTACTCGCAAATGGTACAAAGTTCCAAAAAAAGGGCCCCTTTCCCTCTTCGTTGTTCCTCTCCTACGTCCTTTATGTCCCCTAGGATGTTATTGACACTTCTCACTTCTCTATCCGATCAGAATCTCTGTACACCAATACACCGGTACCCCGTTTCTTTTTTTTACCTTTTTTTCCCAAAAGAAAAACCTCTATCTCTCTAAAGTCACTAAATTCTCACAAACTGTCTACTTCACCTTAATGGAATTTAAATTTTTTCATAGATTCTGTATTGTTTTTCTTTTATTGTATACAGGGTTTCCCTTGTCAAATTTCCGGACAATTTCCAACGCTCTTTTAGACTGGGTTTTCAAAATGTCCAGTTTTTTTTCCTTTTTACAAAAAATTTCATAAAAAATAAAAACCTGGGTTTCTTTTTGTTCCCCTCTTTAAGAAAATTTAGTACAATGTTTAGGAGGGGGATTCAAAGAAATTTTAAACCCCTTGGCACTATCTGTGGTTAAAAAATTTCCAAACATTTGTTTTTTCCCCCACCCAAAATCTGCTCTTTATACGTTTTATTCAACTCTTTAAATGCACATTAAATATGGAGTTAAAATTCCCTGGTGTATGATTTATCGAGAAAAGTCCTCAACCCCAGGTACCATTTGATTTGTGTCAACATCATGGCTAAAAAACCAGCCCCGACCTATTAATCAACAATAGAGCACGAAAATTTTTGACAAGGAAATGTATCTGTAAAAATCCCACATTAACAACAGCTCAACAACAATTTGAGAAATGTAAATAAAATATAACATTTATTTCAATAAGATTAAAAAATCTCTATAAGCAAACAATGACCCCCAAAAAACATAATCAAAATACACATAAAAAAGGGAGGTACGGTATTGGAAAATAACTGTCCCCTTTTTCAAATTCATATCTACCTAGGTCCCCCCTACAAAAAAAGGGCCCCCCCCAATAAAGACGACCCGTACAGGAAAAACCAGCCCACTATGCAGGCCCCTTTTTTACCCCCAACTGGTGAGTACAAACAAAATCTCGTTTAAAAATAATGTCCCCAAAATGTTTCACCTTATTGGGGTCATCAGGGGCTGAAAATACGATAAAAGAGAAAAAAAGCTGGGTTCTGTTTACAGGCCGAGAACCCCAAAACATGGGGCACACCATAGCCCCCCCGTGATATCGGAGCCAATGCCCAGATGTTTGTAATCATTATTACATACAGTAGGGGCCGTCTTTTGGTCCCACGAAAACCAATTGATGAAGCAAATGAACCCCAAAATATGGGTACAATGATGAAGCCCTGAAATTAGGAAAATATTTTTCAAACATTGGGAAGTTTGTTGATGCCCTGATAAAAGAAAGGTTGGGTTCCCTCCTTGATCACCTACAGAAAGGGGAAAATTTGAAAGATCTTTTAGTGGTCCCCTACACACACCCTCTACCAAACAAAATGGTTGATTTAAAAGCCTAAAGGCGCTTCGGTCAGTGGTTGCATGGGTGTAAATTAATTTTAAAATGGGAAAACCTTTTAAAAACTAAAAAGGGGAAAAAATTACAATCAATCTTTTATTAATTGTCGCCTGAAAGGGGTGATTTTTAAATTCAGTTCCGTGGTAAAATACTACTTGGTAAAACCACCCAGTTTTGCAGGATCTTTACATATAGGCAATTAGAATGGTGGGATACCCCTCTCCAGGGACTGTGGAGTATGCGGGGTCCTTAGGCCAAAATTTTGGCATTATAAAAGCTTCCCCATATTCGCAAAAGGGAAAATTTTATTTAGAACTTTTTAAAAAAAAAGTTTTTTGGTTTATACCTTTGGGCCAAACATACCCAAATTGAAGAACACTGAATTTCGTTTTTTTTTAAAATAATATCTATGGTCCCCTTCCTTTTCTTTAATATCTTTTTTAAAATACCATTGAATATCTATTTTTTTGTCACTCGTTGTTGTGCCTCTGATTACTTATACACCTTATATCAGCATAAATACTCCTCTGGCAGCTTTCGTGCAGCAATTCCTGCATCGGCGATTTTCTTGACCACTGTAGTTGCTTTTTACACGCTCTAAGGAAGCGTAAACATACTCCATTTTTCCCGGCATGCGCGTAAAGCGCTACTAGCTGGCATTTTTCAGGAAAATAAGAGGCGTCGCTAGGACCTTCCGACTCAGTTGCTAAACGGAAGTTGTCACGGGCACTGATCGGAACTCTGTGAGCTATTTACCGATTTTTGCTTTAAATGGCCGGTAATTTTACTTTTGGGCCGCACCCTACCTCCGGAAACCATATGCTTAGAGTCTTTGGGTTTTTGGGCCCCGATAAAGTAACCATGTAAGTCTTTGGTACGGGTTTGTTTTTTTTTTTTTTTCTTTTCCCAACACTTTTTGGATTAAATTTTGCTCTTGGTTTGTTTTCTTTTTCTTAGAGCTTTATTTCCCGTTTCTGGCTATTTCATCCCCGATGATGCCACAAATAAGGGAGAAACATGTTGGGGAAATTTATTTTTTAACTGAGATTTTGTTTTTGTATCACCAGTATAGGGTTTTTTAGGGGTTTGCATTTTTGGGTTTTGGTTCCTTCCCGGGGGGTTTCGCTCTTTATTGGGAAGGTCCCCTATTTTTGTAGGTAGGGCCCTTCCGGGTAGATAGTAAGTTTTGTAATAGGGACAGTGATATTGTTCCAATCCCCATAAAATTTACCGTTTTTTTGGTACTTTTAAATTATGTTTTTTTTTTGGGCCCATTGTTTGCTCTATAGAGATTTTTCAGTTTTTTTGAAATAAATGTTATATTTTAGATACACTTTCTCCAAATTTGTTGTTGGTGTTGTTAAGTGTAGGGGTTTAAAGAATGACATTTCCCTTTTCGCCCCTTTTGTTGGTCGCAAATTTTGGGAATAAAAAAATGTACATGGCCGAAATCAAATGATTTAAAACTCCCCAAGTTTTTCCCCTTTTGTTTATAAAATGTCAATATTATGGGGGGGTAAGAAAAAAAAAAAAATATTAATTCAATAAAATCATTTTTATGTCTTTATTTTCGTTAGCCAAGGATCAATAGTATGTGTGTTACAAAAATAAAGAAATAAAAATGATTTTTTTATCATTCTCGGCAACAAATGCGTTGTTCGGGATTTAATTGATTTATGTTTATAGAAGGTTTCAGCTCTTTTTCAGAGAATATTTTACACTTAATAAATTTTTTTTTTTATCATACTCCATGCCGCACGGCGCTGAGCGCCGAGATTTCATTGCACCGATCTCTCCATAGACTACAATGGAACAAGTAGCTCGCGCTCTGATTGGCCGGAATAGCCAAGCCCCCGCTAGCTCAACCAATCAGCTCTTTTTAGCATTTTTACTGTATTTTGAACTGTCCCGCCTTTAAAATTTGATTGGTCAATTCTTCCCATAGGTTTTAATGGGTCTCTGTCGCTCCTATTTGATTGGCTGAGCTAGCCAAGCCCCGCTGCTTAAAAATCAGCTCTTTTCTGCATTTTTACTGTATTTTGAACTGTCCCGCCTTTGAATTTGATTGGTCAATTCTTCTCCAAAGGTATTAATGGGTTCCGTTAACTCCTATTCTGATTGGCTCGTTTATGCCGACCAATGAGATTAGCTTACAGAATTTGAATTACTGTATTTCCCGGCAATTTTAAATATCCAAATTCACGATGTAGCGTCGTTCTTGATTTTTGGAAAAATGATTTTATTTATGTATTTTTTAGGAGGTTTGAGCTCTTTTTCAGAGAATGTTTGACGCCTTTATAAAGGCGATTTTTTTGATTCATACTCCATGCCGCACGGACATGTTTAATGATTTCTCGCTGTTTTCCAGCCTGTCTCGAATCGGAATACATGTTCGGCACAGTCCCGCACAGCGCCTAAGTCCCGCACTGCGCCCACCCCACTGGCGAGGTGCGTGTGAACTTTTCCCCGCATGTATGAGCGCACCTCCGTGGACGGAGAATATGAGGCGCAGTGCGGCACTGCGCCTAAGTCCCCGCACTGCGCCTCACACACTGGTGAGGCGCGGCGGACTTTACACGGCATGTATGAGCGCACTCCGTCGGGCGGCGAATCTTAGGCACAGTCCCGCACTGCGCCTAAGTCCCCGCACTGCGCCTCACACACTGGCACGGCGGACTTTACACTGCATGTATGAGCGCACCTCGGCACCGACATACATGGAACGCAAATTTCGCCGGAAAACTGGTGGAAACGTGCGCTCCGACGTGGCGAGAATCATACATGTCGCTCATAGTGGCAACGTCATAGAGTGGTGTGGGTGGAAACAGCATTAGGAAACCACAGGGTGTTCCAGTGAGACAGCGATCAGTTCGAAGCAGCATGACTAGGCCACAGAGTTGCCCAATGACAAATGCTGGAGGTGGCAGCAACATCAGGAGCCCACAGAGTGGCACAATGACACAGTGTGGAGGTGATGGCATCTACAGCAGCAGCAACATGAGGTCAGAGAGTGGCACAATGACAAATTCTGAGGGTGGCAGCAACAGCAGGAGCCCACAGAGTGGCATAATGACACAGTGCGGGGGTGGTGGCAGCAGCAACAGCATCATCAGCAGCAGCATTAGGTCAGAGAGTGGCAAAATTACAGAGTGTGGAGGTGGGTGGCAATTCCAATCCCTGGTAAAGATGGTGGGAGGTAGATGGAGCACCAGCAGCAGATGTGTGGCATCAGGTGGGTGGTAGCATCAGAATAGTGGCTGAGGCAAGTAATTAGAATCCATACTCATTTCTCAAGGTTTTGGGGAGGCATCATGGCTGATCTAATCTTTTGCATAAGGCATTGGTGTGTGGTAATCTTGGCCGATCCACGCCTTATTTATCTTGACAAAGTTCAGTCTCTCCACATTTCGGGTGGACAAGCGGGTTCTCCTTGGGGTAACGATGGCCCCCGCCGCACTGAACACCCGCTTTGATGCCACACTACTGGCCGGGCAGGACAACTTCTCCAGTGCAAACTTCTACTAGTTGCTGCCACACAACCAGTTTGGCTGCCCAGTAGTCCAGCGGATCTTCTAACTGGGGTGGCAGAGGCTGTCCAAGTAGGCCACCACCTGCTGGTTCAGGGTCTGCTCCAGGTCCTGCTGCTGCAGCTGCTACTTAGTACTCTCCTCACTAGGCGGGTGAAGGAAGCTGCTCATCAACAACTCCAGACTTAGGCTGCTACAGATAGAGCTGGTACTGCTCCTACCCCCCACCTTCCCATAGCAGCCGTGGCAGTGGTACATGAGTGATGAGGATCCTCCCGGTCAGACCTATCAGAGGATGGACCATGGCACACAAAGGCAACGGCCAACTGACGTCACAGGATTTCTCTATAGTACGCGAGTTTCTCCTCCCTCTCGGCAGCTGGAAAAAAGGCTCCTATTTTGGACCGGTAGCGAGTGTCCAAGAGTGTGGAGAGCCAGAAGTCATCCCTCTGCCAGATAGAGACTATTCAGCTGTCACTAGCCAGGCAAATCAGCATGCTGTGGGCCATCTGCGCAAGTGACTCTGAGGGACTCCCTGCCTCCATTTTTCACTGTTTACTGCCACGTGTGTTGGGTATTGCCTATTTTTCCTCATCTCCTCCCACCTCCTCTGGCTGCTCCTGCTCCTCCTCTCTGTCAGCTGAGTAGAAAAACCACTAATTTCGCCAGACACTGCTTGTGATCCAAAGTCCTTCTCATCCAATTCAGCCCCCACTGGATTCACGTGGCCATGAGATGTAGTCACCATGTCTCCAGTCCCCTGACCAGACAGATTTTGCTACATCTGTTCCAGGACATGAAGCAGTGGAATGACGTTATTTTATCCTGTAGTCCCGGCGGACTGACAAATAACGTGGCCTCCTCAAAGGGCCTGAGCAAACGGCAGGTGTCATGCATGAGCTGCCACTGGCTGACATCAAAATTACACAGGGGAGTACTTGTGTCCGCTTGGGTCGTCAAAAAATTGTTAATTTCCTTTCTGTGTTCATAGAGTCGGTCCAACAAATGGAGGATGGAATTCCAAAGTGTGGAAACATCGCATATCAGCCTATGGTGGGGGAGGCCATTCTGCCTCCGCAGCTCTTGGAGCATGTGCTTGGCTTTGTAGGAATGGATGAAGTGCATGCACAGTTTCCTGGCCATTTTTAGAATGTCTTGAAGATGGGTAGATTACTTCAGGAACCTTTTGACAACCAGAATGAAATGTGCGCCATGCAGGGCACATGGACCACCCCTCTTCGGTGCAGTGTGGACACCATGTTCCTCCCATTGTCTGTCACCATTGTTCCAATTTGCAGATGTCACAGAGAAAGCCACACATTGATTTTGTGTTGCATGACGCGGAGCAATTCCTCCCCTGTGTGACTTCGTTCGCCCAGGCAAACCAAGTGCAGAACTGCGTGACACCGCTGTTCCCTGCACATGTGGTATGACGGAGCAGCACTTAGACTTGTGGAGGTTGAGGTGGTGGTGGAGGAGGATGCGGACATTGGTGCAAGAGCAGCAGTTTGACAACGTGGATGAGAAAGCGGCGTCTCCTGTCCCAGGTGCTGGTGTGGCTGGGCAGGAAGCACATTCCCCCAGGGGGTTGTCAAGGACATGTACTGGCCCTGACTGTAGTTAGGGCTCCACACGTCTGCACTGCTGTGCACCTTGGAAGAAACCGATAAGCTCAAAGACAGGCCCACCTTCTGTTCTATATATTTGTGAAGGGCTGGTTCTGCCTTTTTCAAAAAGAAATTACGGCTTGGGTCTCTCCACCTCGGCTCGGCACAAGCCATTAGTTCTCTGAACGGTGCAGAGTCCCCCACTTGGAAAGAGAGGGACTGCAGTACCAACAACTTGGACAGGAGCATGGTCAGCTTCTGCACCTTAAGATGGTTGGACGCATACTGTTGTCTTTTGGCAATCGCCTCGGTGAACGACTGCTGGCGCCATGAGTGGCGACGAGCAGGAGCAGCTGCACCGGTAGATGATGGGAAAGACAAACAGCTCCCTTCTGCAGAGGGGGTGGAGTCTTGACTGGCTGCAATGGCATGCGTGCCAATGGGTGCTGCTGCTATTGCTGCAGAGGCAGGATGGACCACCACATCTGAGGCACGTTTCTCCAAGGCCACCGGATGGTGCCAACAATGGCTCTCTGGCCACACTTCACTTTCTGCCCACAGATTCTACATAAAAACATGTTGGGCTCCTCCGGTGTCTTAGCAAAAAACTGCCACACTGCCGAGTAGGTGATTTTACCGCCAACGCTCCGCACTGAGTGACTACTTCCACCGCTGCCTCGGTGATCCCCTGTGCTGCTACTTTCTTGAACCTGCGAAGCCGGTGGTCTACCCCGTGGCCTTTGGCTCATGACCTCGCACTGCTGCCACCCTGCTGACTCCCGGCCACACTACCAACAGGCTGCGATGCTGCTTGACTCACAAGCTAACGCCCACTTCTCCCGATGATGATGATGATGATGAAGCCCTTGCTTCACCTGGCTCACAAGTGCGATCAGCTACGTCATCATCGATTAGTGCTTGATCTTTACTGCTGTCCTCCTTAATGGTCTTGGTATGCAGAGGCTGACCTCTCACAACATAACCTCCCATGCCACTCTCCACATCAATACTTTGCTGCCTACTACAAGAAGCAGGGGATGTCTGTCCCACCTCTTCTCTGCCAAGTAGCTGTTGACTGTCCTCAAATTGTTCGTCCTCGCTGTATAGCGGCGCTGAGCCCAGACCATATGGTAGTTCTCTGGTTGAGGGAACCGAACGGGACAGAGGCAGGTTGAGGACAGGTGAGGGCCACTGAGTTGTTCCCGGGCCATGCCAATTGGGATGAAGTTGGTGACGTAGTCAACCAATCAAGGTTGGTGGTCAACACACGGCTGCTAGATGACACTGGCAGTTCTGGCCTCACCAAATCACCCCTGCTGCGATGTCCCCTTACTGTGCTGCGACCTGGGCCTGCTCCAGGAACGTTTGTGCCACTGCCACTCGCATGTGAAGAGCCTGCCACCTCTTTGTCTGACATACTGATTGATCAAAAATGTACAGACTCTGTTTAATGAAGATGTCTGTATATTATAAACACACCCCCGGTATTTTCCTCCAACTGAACCCCCTCACTACCGGCTCACTTAACCCTTGGATATTAAATACCCTACAGAAATAAACAGATGAAATTGAGGCGTATATGGGGTAAAAAAAAAAAAACACACACACTGTATTTTACTCCAAATAAACCCCAAAACAACAGGCTTAATTAACCCTTGGATATTAAATACCCTACAGAAAAGAACAGATGAAATTGAGGCGTATATGGTGCAGAATTACACCCACCCTGGACTTTAGGGCGAATACCCCACAAACTAAAACAAAATGTTAACGTTGGTAGCGTTAAATGTGTACAACTGAACCACTTGTGAAACTCTTTGGCCCCAGTCTCTGATAAAAGCAGTTTCTTTTAGGATGACTTCTATGGAGCAGCAGACACAAAATGCTGAGTGAGCTACAGGTGGGCAACTGACAGACTTGTGGCGGTCTCCTCACACCCCCCCCCCACCCAATCACTGATAAAAAGCAGTTTTTTTTTATATAGTGAGTTGAATAAAGCAGCAGCAGAAGCTAGATGCTTATTGTCACGTCAAGGGAGGTACAGTGAGCCCTGACTAGAACTCAGCCCACTGTCCTTGCCTACTTAACGTGCTGCTCTAGGCGGCAGACGGCAACTGGGCGACAGTCCCTGCGCTGCTAAATTGCTGGGTCCGTAAGGAGGAATAATAGTCAGACATTCAGTGTCAATACAAAATCATAAGACAAGCGGTGGTCAGGTGAACAAGCGATGTCTGGTACACGGATAAGCAAAACACAATATAAAGAACAAGTAACACAAGGCAGCCAGGAAATATCACAGGCGCTGCACTCAGCCTTCAGGGAGTTTAAATGGGATTCCCGGATACCGCCCCTGTAGCGGATTGGAGCGGCCTCTGGGTCCTCCCATTGGCTGGTGCGACACGCACCCTGCCAGAAGTGGCTGGGTCTCTGTCACTCACAGAGCTGTCAGTAGCATGTGTATCAGGGTGGGATAGCAAATCAGCTACTGCAGCCTGTTGAATCCTGCAGCCTGAGCACAGCCTAGCCCTGACACTTATGCCAGGACAGACTGTGAGAAGTGTGAGGATTGAGGATGACGTCTGTATTTATAGTGCTGTGACGTCACAGAAGCCCGCTGGTTGCTGATTGGCTTCATGTCTGCACATGTCATTGAGGGTGTTCCTTTCTCCCTCCCAGAGTTCTGTGCCCCCTCGAACGGCAGGGGCTTGCGGCCATTTTACTCATACACAAGATGCTGAGTGCCCGCGAATCGCCCTCAACTACGGCTTCGGGCAGAACCGAAGTTTTCCTGAAATTCTAAACGAATTCCACTTTGTTAGAATCGATTCGCCCATCTTTAATTGAGACCTATCTCTGGTTTATGATTGAAAGAAGGGTTCCTATTCTACATCCAACACACATACACTCAAGGGTAATGTAAGAGCATATTTTATAATGTATGTTATGGTTTTGTAACTTGTAATGTTGATTCTTTGAGAATTGTAAAATAAATCTCCATTTTCTTTTATAAGAAGTTTGTTGCGAGGTCCTTTAAAGAAATACGATTTCTTATTGAACCTAGATCGGTTAAGATTATAAGCCAGGATTTTATTAGTAGTGATAAGGACTGTGGTCTCTCACCCTCAATAACGGTGATCATAGATTTGTTATTGTGTCATTATTTTTTCTCAAACTATATATTTCTTATAATGTGTCTAATATTACGAGTGTGACGCGACACACCTCCATTAAGTCCCCAGAACACCCCTTCATGCTAGGTGTATTCGAAAGTGTCGAGTCTTCCGAGCAATGCACCTAACACATACCTTAGGCGCATTAGACATTGTAGACTGCTCAGTTAGGTGCATTGTGTGCCAGAAAAAGGGTGAAAACCCCTGTCATACATGTCGCCCTATGTGTTACCAGAAAACAGTCTCAGAATCACATGGATAGGTAAAGTATCAAAAAGTTATTCCCACTTAAATTGACACATGTCAAATTTCGAAAATGGGGCTCAATCTGTGACTGCATCTTTAAGGGCTTAAATCAGTGTAGGAATGTATGGTTACATGAAATGCATAGCTTTAATAATTTATCGAGTTTGAATGTCTGTAGCCGAGGTGTATACAGATTTTTACGTCAGCTGTATTAAAATCACAGATAAGACTCATCTGATTATCTTCACTCATGAATGTGCTTGTATTTTTGTCTTCTGATCATAGATCCCTAATCACTTCTTTATGGCTATGCCTGATAGTCAAAAGTTCTTCGACAGCCACTTATTAAAAACGTGATACAAAAGATCTGGTCAACATTTTCCAAATTGCTGTTTTCACTTCAGTGTTTCTCAAACTGTAGATAAAAGGATTTAGCGCAGGTGTAACAACTCCATAAATGATAGAAATATATTTCACATTGGAGGAATACGCTTCTCCTTGTCCCATGTATGTGGTTATATTCGTCCCATAAAGCATGGATACCACCGTCAGGTGGGAAGTGCATGTTGAAAACGCCCTAGATCTACCAACTGTTGAGTTAATTTTTAATATGGATATAATGATACAAATATAAGAGACCACAATGAAAACAAATGGTAGGAACAGAACAAATAGGCTTGAAATAAATATATTTAATTTATAAAAAGAAATATCTCCACACACTATCTCTAGAAGTGCTAAAATCTCACAAGAAAAATGGTTCACCCTGTTCTCTTTACAGAATACAAGAGGCTTCAGCATGGATGGAGTTACTGTTAAAATGATATTTCCTGACCATATAATAACTGTGATATATCTGCATGTCCTCCAGCTCATAATGGTGGTGTAATGTAAGGGATAGCATATAGCTATATACCGGTCATAGGCCATCAACGCCAGTAACATACACTCAGTGCCGCCTACAATCAACCCAAAGTACATTTGTATCAGACAACCAATGACGGAAATTCTTCATCTATTAGAAAATACATCAAACAGAGTTTTTGGAACACTATGCAATGAAAAAAATAAATCAATAAAAGACAAATTACAGAGGAAATAGTACATAGCCGTGTGCAACTGCGGACTGAGGATGATGACGTAGATCAGAACTCCATTCCCCAAAACGGTCAAGATGTGTATGAGTAACAAACCAATGTACAGCAATATTCTCATCTGAAGGCTTGAAGGGAAACCAGTGAAAATAATTTCATCAACCAAGGATTGGTTTCTAAAATCAGTGTTGAAGTGTGTAGGTGGAGCATTGTAGCCCTGAAAAAGACACAGAAGATGGAAAGAGAGAAAATGTATAACTGGATAGGACAACATTACTGTTCAGTCTGGAGGTTTATGTGAAGAGACCAAACTCTGTGGAACAGTAACAGTTATTGAAATCATTGAATACATCTACGTGGAGCTCAGTATGTTTTTATCCTTTAGAGAAGAGAATCGAGACCAATACATTTCAAACAAGAAAGTTTTTATTGACATTTTTTTTCATGTAAAATGGTTTAACTATCTCAGCCGTCTCTCAATAGTTCTCTCAAGGTGGAGCAACCTCTTAAGCATTATGAACAACGTAAAAAAAGTTATAATATTATCAACTGCAAGTAAAGTCACACAGATGCAGTTTACCAGGCTACTTTGAAGGTCTATTGGACAGTCACTTGCCATGGTAGCTAATTATTGGACTCTAGGAGCAAGGAGCCAGGGATTCTCTCCGAGTTCCCACCAAAGTTCCATCTACAACTTTCTCTGGCTTTTAACACTTCACCTCACGCCCAATAGGTTACCCATAGTTGACTGAATGTATTCCAAGGCCAAAGTAGAGTGAAGAGCTGACTACTTGCAAAATGAAAATAATCTTAACTTCTACCACTTCGGCGGCAGATCATACTATACACCACAAGCCACCCATAGCCAGTCTCTATATAGTCTGAGGATATTACCATCTGCTCAGAATCTGCTTTTACAAGCTGTACTTCTGTTCTTCAGTTGGGGCATCACTTATTCAGCACAGGTAACCCCCTTTTTAGTCCCTGCCTCTTCTGCAGTGGAGCAACCCAAGTATTCATACAATCACAAGAAGGCTTATTTTCATCAAATATACTTTATCTTGCTTTAAATCGTATTCAAAAATGTTATTATACTATTTTCCAAGTCTAGGGCATAATGTCACAATGACATTTTGAATCCAAGGACCCAAATTACAAGCCCAGGCCTACTAGGAAATCAGGCAAAAGCACTATCCGTGATTCTTTAAGGATTCTTTCCACCACTGCCTGTAACACCAACACCAGTTTGATGGTGTGGGACTCCAATGCCACCATTCATATCTACTTGCAAATGCTGTCCCTAAGCTGGATTCTTGCCCATACCTGCATTGTTTCTGGTGCTTGGCTATCTAAAAAACCTTTATTGTTAACAAAATCCAGAATCCAACAAGTTAAAATCAATGGGGACGATAGCCCAACATTTGAAAACACCAGTAAAAAAAAAAAAAATTACACAACACATACATTTCAGCAAAACATCAAAAATTATATATTTACATGTTTAACCCATTCTCTGAAAAAAACATAAATGTGCATCCAGTTCTTAGGTTGGGTTTTTCAACGACAACGACAGACGGCATGAGCTTAGTGGCTGAGCTCCTGCATGACCCAGCTGTGATGGAGGGATTGGCTTCTGCCACAACAACCGGGATCAAAGTTTACCCTGATTCTGGCCATTTAACCCCCAAGATGCTGCAATCCACAACAACAATGAGATCTAGGTGGCCATGGCAGGGGAAGCATTAATAAGGCCCCCACATCAGCAATGTTTGAGATTTGATTCAACAGGATTAATCTTTGGCAGTAGAACTGTCAGATGCGAGAAGTGTAGTGTAGTGTATTGTGAAAGCTAATGGGTATCTAATGGGAATATCTTCAAGTCTCCTTTTGGGACACATCAAAATATGAAAAAGAAAATATAAAGCAACAATGATTTCCTTTTTTGGGTGGTTGGGAGTTGGGAGGTACACGGTGTCCACAATGTTCATTTATGTGGATCCTGCAAGACTCACAAGAGAAGATTTATGTCTCATATGTCTGATCTACTAGCTGGACTTTATACTGAGTGGCACAACATGGATGGATTGAAATTCTTTAACATGTTGTGAGTTTACTGCAAAGTTTTAATATTACTCTTGTATTTGTCTACCTAGACAATTTACCAACAATGAATTATTACTGAAGAAAAAAAAAACTCCAGATATTTGGTATCCATGCCTCTGTAATAAGCTGCAATATTAAACAAATGAAACAAATGCATATGCCAGCTCACCGACCTCAGAGAAGCACAGACTTTGCAGGATTGCAAAATTCAAAGTGAAGAAGGAGAATATCCAGCGTCTCAGAAGAAACGTAGACAGCAACATACATGGATCCAACACACAAGAACTCGCCAACGCGTTTCGGACCTCAGGGGCCCTTCCTCATGGCATAGTTACAAACTTAACACACCTTGATTATATTAAAATCAATAGGCCAATCACAGGCCAGATTAAAAAACATGTGACCAAGTCAGAATAAGTAAACTGATATATGGATAAATGATTCTCTAAACTACAAAGACATGATACATTGGGGATACACTTTGGACAAAATCAATAATGTAATACAAGATCCGTTCTTTTATTTAAGCCAAACGGCTGATATGTCCTAAGAACAAAGATCCAATATGCCTCGCGAGTGCGAAGCTTTTGGATCCTATCCCCACCCCTATTTGGGGGAGTAACTCTCTCCAGACCTGTAACTGATAGACTGTCGGTTTTGCAATCATGGCACTGAATACAATGTGCCGAGACAGCCGATATTCGATGGAGATCGTTTGATCTCACATCGGAAAGGTGTCTCCGGACCCTAGTCTTCAGTGAACATGAAGTAGATCCAACATACTGCTTATGGCATTGTTCACACGATATCAGGTAAACTATGAATGTTGAATTACAATTAATGTAGGCTTTTATGTTATATTTTTCACCACTGACATAAGATGAAAATTCTTTTGTAACCCTCATTACTGTACAACATATACATCTAGTGTGTGAACACTTAAAAGAACCTGTAAATTTTAACCATGTAGGTTTAGGAGCGATACTTGGGAGGAGAGATGGTGAGAGGATATTACCTAATGTTAGGCTTTTTCTCGAGACACATTTTAAACCCTTGCACAATATTTTAAAATAATCAGGGTCATTATATAGAATTGGAATGTGCTTAAGGATAATCTGAGATATCTGCTTAAACTCTTGTGAGTAAGTTGTGGAAAAAACCATCTGAGAATCTAAAGAGTTACATTTCCTACTCTCATTCCTATATTGCAACAATGTTTCCCGTGACATGTTAGCCACCTTCTTTTCTGCTGCTTTTATCATCCAGGGTGAATATTTGCGTTCTTTAAGTCTCCTATGTAAGGCATTCAAATCCCTCTGATATGAGGACATTTTTGAGTTATTTCTTTTAAGTCTGATATGCTCACCAACCGGTATGGCTTTTATAGTATGCAAGGGATGATTCGAATGCGCATATAGGATGGTGTTGCCTGCTGTATCCTTTCTATATGATTCAGTATGGATAACCTTAGATGCCGCATCACCTATCAAGATCAAATCCAAAAAACAAATCTTAAGGGAATCATACAAATAGGTAAATTTTAAACCCACAAAATTTGAATTTAAATATTCCATAAACAGTGGTATGGTCGTAACATCTCCCTTCCAAATGATAACCAGATCATCAATGAAACGACCATACCACTGAATACACTGAAAAAAGGGATTAGATTGATTAAAAATATAAAGGTTCTCCCACCAAGCCATAAAGATAATGGCATAGGATGGAGAGAATTTGGCTCCCATGGCTGCTCCTGTGGTTTGTAGAAAATTTTTTTGATCAAACATAAAATAATTATGTTGTAATAAGAAAGAAATGACCTCAATCAAAAAGGTTTTTAAATTTTCAGAGTAGTCACTATATCCATCCAAAAACCACAAGATAGCAATGAGACCAAAATGATGAGGAATACATGTGTAAAGGGATGCGACATCCGCGGAGATCCAAGCATAATTGGATTGCCACTCACAATTCTGGAGAGATAATAGAACATGTTTGGAGTCCTTAATAAAACCTGGTATTCCTGCAATAAGTGGTTGCAGGAGGCTATCAACCCATTCCCCAAGATGTTCATTAATAGATGATATACCTGACACAATTAGTCTGAAAGGAGGTGGAAAAACCTTTTTATGTATCTTTGGGAATGAGTGAAAAATCGGTATAGATGGATATTTAATCACTATAAATTGTGCCTGTTTATTAGTAAGGACTCCTAAAGACAAACCATAATTCACCAGCTCTTTCAGTTCATCATTAAATTGTGATGTGGGATCCCCAGGCAGAGGGAGATAGGTCTGCACATCCTGTAACATCAATAAATTTTGGCGTATATATAATCCTCTGTCCAGGATTACGACCGATCCCCCCTTGTCTGCCTGACGCACCACAATATCCGGTATTTTTGATAAAGTGTTTAATGCAATCTGTTGAGACTTCGTTAGGTTTTTATAATGCTTTGCTTTATTATTATCATCAGAAATATTTTTCTGCAAATCACAAAGTTCTAACTCAACAATCTCTTGGAAGCGATCTGCTGCTTGGGATCTAGCATGAACCGGGTAGAATGAGGGGTTAGATATTTTAAAATTCCTTGATATATTTATATCCCCACACTCATTAGTTTGTCTAAGCTCATTCAGAATATTAACAGCATTTTGTTCTACAAAATTATTACAAATATTGGTTGTATTAGAAGCATTATCCACTGTTCCTGGTAAACCACAAATCTCATCAGGTACAATATCATTATCTAAATCAGAAAAATCCCCTGGCACAGTGGAAAAATGCTTCTTAACAGTTAATTTCCTTACAAAACAGTTAACATCCAGAATTGTGGAAAACAAGTCAAAGTGACTAGTAGGAGAAAAGGAAAGTCCATACGACAACACCAAAAAGTTGGTCTCTCGTAAAGACCTTTGCAGACATATTTACCACTGTTAGTAGAAGTTCCTCCGGTATTTTGATTTCGCTTGCCGACGGGGAGGCCTTTTTTCGCCCTCTGTGTTTCCTGCCGGCTCTTCGTTTTTTGAAGATTTCCGTGATGCTGGTATAGGAACCGGAGTAGTAGAAGGAGTAGACGGAAACAGCTGTTCCCTAATTTGTGACCTTTGGCCATTCGACTCGGAAGCTGTATCCGAAGAGTCTGGTTCACATGGGCCAAAATTAACATGGGCCTCCCTGCATCTTCTTGAGGAACCATATCTCTTAAGAATAGATCTCGGTGTAGATGGTATATAAGAGGGATAAACATTGTCCGATTTGTAGTCCTCCAAATCCCTGAGAAACTTAATTTGTTTTACCTCTATGATAGATTCCTCAAGTTTGCCGATGTTTACTTTTACCCGAGCATCCAGTTGGGTAAAAGATGGTAGCAGCGATCTGCTGCTTGGGATCTAGCATGAACCAGGTAGAATGAGAGGTTAGATATTTTAAAGTTCCTTGATATGTTTATATCCCCACACTCATTAATTTGTCTAAGCTCATTCAGAAAATTAACAGCATTTTGTTCTACAAAATTATTACAAATATTGGTTGTATTAGAAGCATTATCCATTGTTCCTGGTAAACCACAAATCTCATCAGGTACAATGTCATTATATAAATCAGAAAAATCCCCTGGCACAGTGGTTAAAATTTACAGGTTCTTTTAAGTGTTCACACACTAGATGTATATGTTGTACAGTAATGAGGGTTACAAAAGAATTTTCATCTTATGTCAGTGGTGAAAAATATAACATAAAAGCCTACATTAATTGTAATTCAACATTCATAGTTTACCTGATATCGTGTGAACAGTGCCATAAGCAGTATGTTGGATCTACTTCATGTTCACTGAAGACTAGGGTCCGGAGACACCTTTCCGATGTGAGATCAAACGATCTCCATCGAATATCGGCTGTCTCGGCACATTGTATTCAGTGCCATGATTGCAAAACCGACAGTCTATCAGTTATAGGTCTGGAGAGAGTTACTCCCCCAAATAGGGCTGGGGATAGGATCCAAAAGCTTCGCACTCGCGAGGCATATTGGATCTTTGTTCTTAGGACATATCAGCCGTTTGGCTTAAATAAAAGACGGATCTTGTATTACATTATTGATTTTGTCCAATATGTATCCCCAATGTATCATGTCTTTGTAGTTTAGAGAATCATTTATCCATATATCCGTTTACTTATTCTGTCTTGGTCACATGTTTTTTAATCTGGCCTGTGATTGGCCTATGGATTTTAATATAATCAAGGTGTGTTAAGTTTGTAACTATGCCATGAGGAAGGGCCCCTGAGGTCCGAAACGCGTTGGCGAGTTTGTGTGTGTTGGATCCATGTATGTTGCCGTCTACGTTTGAATAAACATATGGCTTTCTTCTGAGACGCTGGATATTCTCCTTCTTCAATATTAAACAAACACATGTTTTGTCCCACACAATAAATGTCATGAAAAAGCATAACAATAAATCAAAAATAGGTGACTTTTTAGTTGTTGATCTCACCTTATGAAAAACAGAATAAATAAACCAATTGAAGACAAATACAAAACAATTGCTCTCTTTATCTCTCTCTCTCTCCCTCTGTCTCTGTGTGTATATACAGTGCCTTGCGAAAGTATTCGGCCCCATTGAACATTTCAACCTTTTGCCACATTCAAGGCTTCAAACTAAAGAGTATAAAAATTCTAATTTTTTTTGTGAAGAAATCAACAACAATGTGGAGGACACAATTGTGAAGTTTAACAAATTTATTGCATATATTGAACTTTTGTAAAAAATAAAACAACTGAAAAAATGGGGCTGCAAAGTTATATTTGGCCCCCTTAAGTTAATACTTTGTATCGGCCACCTTTCACTGCGTTACAGCACAGCAATCACTTGGGTTTGTCTCTATCAGTTTTGTACATTGAGAGACTGAAAGTCTTGCCTATTCTTCCTTGGCGCACAGCTGAAGCTCAGTGAGGTTGGATGGAGAGTATTTGTGGACAGCAGTTTTCAGCTCTTTTCAAAGATTCTCGATTGGATTCAGGTCTGGACTTTGATTTGGCCTTTCTAACACCTAGTACATTTATTTGTGAACCATTCAATTGTAGATTTTGCTTTAGGTTTGGATACAACCATTGTCCTTGTGGAAGATAAAATCTCCCCAGATCTCAGAGGTCTTTTGCAGACTCCAACAGATTTTCTTTCCAGAAGGGTGTCCGATAATTTTGCTCATCCATCTTCGCCATATCAATTGATGAAACCATCATCCCTGACCAGTGCGAAGAAAAGAAGGCCCAAACCATGATAATGCCACCACCATGTGTGACAGTGGGATGGTGGGTTCAGGGTGATGAGCTGTGTTGCTTTTATGCCAAACATTTTGCATTGGGGCCAAAAAGTTTGGAGTTTTGGTTTTTCATCTGAGCAGAGCATCTTCTTCCACATGTTTGGTGTCTCCCAGGTGGCTTGTCACATAATCTCCAAAAAATTGGGAATCTCGCAAGAGAACAGAGAGGACAGAGAGCCCATGCACAAAAGCAATATACATACATCCCTAATTTTTTAAATAGAAACCGATTGGACCTCTAAGCCCTGATGAAGCCAGGTTAGCTGGCGAAATATGTCGGGGAGGTCAGATATGACTTTTACACACTTGTGATTCTCACCTCTACTACAAGTGTCACTGCTGCAGGGGTGTACCACACAAGGGGGCTACACATGTTCTGTGTCCATGAGATTGAGGACGACTGCCACAAGTAGTAGGCGTTGGGATCACGGTTACTGCGGAGCTAGTAATTTCGTTAATAGATATAAGGATCTCCTATAAGAGGTGGTGCTCACACCAGACTTGAATATAGAATAAGGAGCTTTATGATCCTTCTATTCAGAAGCAAAAAAGGGTTTAAATTTTGACAGTTAGAACCAGGTTTTTAAATAGTGTGTGTAAGAGGTTAGGAAGTTTACATACGTCAAATAATAAGTTACGATTTTATGTTTAAACAGGATAGAGAACTGATAGAGTTTAAGTTTGCTACGGCAAAAATAGTAATATAGTCCCAGGTTGACTCAGTGTGCAAAACCTTAAACGAGACTTTTTCATGGATCCAGTATCTCTTGAGAAATGCTTCATTCTTTACACTCTTATCCATAAGGCCAGATCTTGTGCAGTGTAGCGACTGATTGTATGTTCCTATGGAAGACTCTCCTACCTCAGCTGTAGATATCCTGCAGTTCATCCAGATGATCATGGGCCCTCTGGCTGCATCTCTGATCACTCTAGCCTCCCTTGACATAGACAGATGCAAAAGTTTAGTGAGTGACGGCCGGATCTTGGTAGCGTATAGCAGTGGTCTTATACACCATCATTTCAATATGATCGCTTGCACAGTGCTCCTTGGTATGTTTTAAAGTTTGGAAATCTTTTTTGTATCCAAATCCGGCTTTTTTGTAATACTTCTCCAACAACAGTATCACGGACCTGCCTGATGTGTTCCTTGGTCTTCTATGATGCTATCTGGTGCTTTAAACAGAACACCTGAGCGCTATCACAGAGCAGGTGCATTCTATACCGGAGACTTTGATTACACACAGGTGGATTATATTATCATCATCATCATTTAGGACAACATTGGATCATTCAGCAGATCCTCACTGAACTTCAGGAGTGAGTTTGCTTCACTGAAAGTAAAGGGGCCGAATAATATTGCACGCCCCACTTTTCAGTTTTTTATTTTTTACAAAAGTTTAAAACATCCAATAAATTTTGTTGCACTTCACAAATGTGTCCCACTTGTGATTCTTCACAAAAAAAATAAAATTTTTTATGTCTTTAATGTTGAAGACTGAAAATGATGCAAAAGGTGGAAAAGTTTCAATGACCTCCGAATACTTTTGCAAAGCACTGTAATATACATATGATATATAGAAAAAGAAAAAATGCACCACTCTTTCTAAACAAAACTTACAGTGGGTGCCAGAGCGGAAAATAGTCCCTGAAAAAGACAATAGTGTGTGTGTCTGTCATATAATTATATATATTAAATAGTATACAATATATATGATATACATAGTAATATGTACTTATAATATATATATATAATGATATATATATAGTAGTATATATAATAGGTATATATACTTAATATAAAGTTATTATTATATATAGTACACATTCTTTTTTTTCACAAACTGACATAAAAGAGACATAATTTATTCGTCACATAAGTAAGAAAACTAAAGAAGACCTGAGACATCCTATTTCCAGAATCACCGTTCCAAAACGTTCATTTTTTCTTTATCCTGACCGGGCCAAAAAATGGAATAAAAAGTAAGTCAAAAGTTTTACAAGATAATCATAAAAAAGGTTCAAAAACACCCTTTTTTGCATTTTGCAAATACCGATAATAAAATAGCTCACCCCCCTCCGCCCACATAATTGGCATCTCCATATCCATAAAAGTCCTGATCTATTAAACATATAAGTTTATTGTCCCTGTATAGCAAATGACAAAAAGAAATACTGAATGCCAACATTGCTGTTTTTTTGTGTTATATTTGTTTTGGTCATATCACATCACCAAAAAGTGTTAAAGCTAAAAGTGATCAAAAAGGTCAAATAATATCACTAAATGTCACGACACTATAAAACTGACACGTTACAGCCAAGCCACGACACGATCCATTTTGGTTGCAGAAAATGGCACTGTAGTGCAAAATTCTTAAAAAAAATTTACATTTTTATTTTAAAAGCATGCTAAAATATGAAAGGAAAATTATAAACAAACGTATATAGAGTATTGAAGTAGAGATTGCACCAGCTAAGCTGAATTCAGAGAGACAAGTAGCCAGTTTCTATACTGGACACTTAAACTCACCATAAAGACGTCGCGTGCATTCTATGAAATATGGGCCATAGTGAGGTCAGAGAGTGCAAGAGTGAAAAATCTGTATACGTTTGAGTATTTTAGATTCTTTCATACTACATCCCAACCATCATAGAGAAAGGAATTGAACTAGGTCTCAAGTTGATCATCTTTATTATCACTGTATACATATAGATCCTCAATGATTACAAAGGTATATATGAATTATACTCATATGAGGAATTCGACAAAAGAAACGACACGAATCCGCTATTATTTCATCCCCCTCACCTCCTCCAGAAACAATGTTTATTTCAATAATCAAAAAAGAAAGAAAATAAAATCTACATCTCACCCAGACAAAAAAAAAGTCGCCCTGACACAGCTCCATATATGGAAGTAAAAAGTTTTGACTCTTGTATAATATGGTGACACAACACATGATTTTTTTGTACCATGTGCATAATAAGGTTAACGTCACTAACCAAAAAGGGGAATAACTTTGAAAACAAAACAACAAAAACTTTTATTTCTTCAATAATTTTCTTGAGAACACTGTATAGGGTCAAAAATGCTTCCTGCACCCCTAGTATCGATATTTTGTGAAGGTGTATGTGTAGAGGGGTAAATGTTTAGCTAGTTTTTAGTACTTAGGAGAGACTTTCTTCACGTTGCACCAGCATCATACAAAAGACAAAGGAATGAATATAGTTACACAGGTTGACTAAGTTGAAATAATACATTAACGTCCTAGTCCAAGCTACAGTAGCATACCGTCTCGATTATATCACCCAGTTTAGAGGACCTATGTTGCATACAAGAATGCATATTAGGTTGCAAGGATTCCAAGTTTTACAAACCAAGAAGCAAGGCTGACTTCCCATCACTGACACTAATTGTAAAAGAAGAATAACTGATAGGTCTTCTACTGATTCGCATCCGGGGGAGCTCTGGTGTATTAGTGTGAAAAATAAAAAAAATAACTGATGAGGACGTTCCTTGCTCTATAACCTGTATAAGATGTGTGTATGATAGTACATACCATCTGTATATAGTATAGTCCGAAAGATGGTATGTGAATTATGTTCAATTGCAAATCGATCTGCCTAGAAGCTTCTCCTCACCTCGACCATACCATCCGATCCTCACTGTCCGCCTAGTGGTCATACAAGGACTCTCAGCATATTAGCCTTTTCACTTTATAAGGATAAGATGTAAACCTCTGAGACCAATTAGGACATCTTTGATAATATATTAAGAGGCTTTGCAGTTAAATTGTTTACAGGGAATTTATAGCTATGTAAGTAATCACGGTCCCCTCGATGCGAAAGCATCCCGGAAGAGCCATTCCCTTTATGTATTACAGTTTTGTCCATGAAACTTTTCTTTATTAAAAAAAAGGAAAACTAACTTAAGCATTCATTCTAACTATTAATTACATGCAGAAAATCACAGAAATACATTGAGAGAATTTCCGGCAGACCTCGGAAAACTGCAAAAGAAGATCTCGACTATGTATGTAAGGCTAATGATGAACTTTTTTCCCTCTTTCATTCTGTCAGTAAGTTAGAGTGATGACATTCAAGAGATTGTGCTTATGTTAAGGAATTTCAGATTAAGCAATTCTACAGAGTGTAGTTGCTGCTCCAGCAATTCCTCAAACTAGGAAAAAAATACCAGAACAAAGAAAACCCACTCAATCTGCTATCTGTAAGCGAACACAGTGGGTAGCAGAATCTAAGGCTCTTTCTAGGTCTTTACCAGACTAACCACAAAACAAAATGGAATTTGCTGCTGGGAGACCCAGGTTGTGTCTGCAGAGGATTGTTTGAAGGCAACGACAAGTGGAGAAGATAGACAGAAAGAACAAGGAGGAACAGATGGTACAGAACAAGAAATTCACAACAACGAACAAGATGAAGTCAAGTTAACTGGAAATAAATGCCAGGAGAGCACATAAAAACCAAGTCAGAGAAGAAGAATAACTGGATGAAAAACCAAGTCGAGCAGAAGAATACACATAAGACAAACCAGAGTAAAAAGACAGAAAGTATGCCCAGAACACAGATATTCAAAGGAACAGGAGCCAGAAAACTAAAGCAATCACAGCCAACAGGTGAACTGAGAGACACATAGAAATACCCTGCCTCAGCCACAGATTGAACACAGGTTCAGAACCCCGATTAGTTTTGTTCCAATTCCAAACCAAAGCCAGGCCAAAAGGCAAGAAACCTTAAAGGGAGAGAGTCAGCTGGGGGGCGCGCGGGGTTGTTTTTGGTCGACGCATTGGTGGAACAAAAACTGCGTCGTCCTCCTCCCTCCTTTCCCCCAGCGCTCGTGTTTTTTTGTTTTTTATTTTATTGCCATCGGGGTACCCGCTTGGGATGGCCCCAGAGAACTTAAGAAAGGGTAAAGACGGCACGAAAACTAAAATTGGCAGGCGTTGGCTTCATTTTCAGATAGAGACCTAACTCTATATCCAGTCCACCACATTTGAAGCCTTTCCTGGCCTTCATACTTTTCAGGGCATGAGTGTCTCAGCTATACTCTGTTCTGATTAAAAACAGCCACTGTGTTGGTGCTGGTTGGCTGGCTGGAGAAAACTGGGCATGATGGGGTGGTTAGGGTATGATCACACGGCATATTTGAAAAGTGTATATCAACGCGTAATTGCATTTCAATGCACCCTTTGTTCGCCCCACATATATGGTAAACATCTTTGCACCGTGTGCTGTGTTTAGCCTGAGTGTTCACCAACTCTGTGTGAACACATCCAAAGATGTGGCATGTCAATTCCTTCAGGTGCTTACGTGATGGTGAATTAAGGCCGGGCCATAGCACTGTTGAAAGTATGTGCTGGCCAGGTATGCGCTGCAATACACCGTGTGAACTCACCCTTATAATTTTGGTCTGCAATGGTGCCATGTTTGGGCATACTTAGAGGCATAGCATGGTGTGATGCCATGTGTTTGGGCATTGGTCGAATAATGCTGTTAAGACAGCTCTGCATGCTATGCCCACTCCTGAGCAACTCAGAAACCAGAGGTGTCACAGCAGCCTTTCTGAAAGAGTTGTGGTGTCACTTCACCTCTCTTCCAGCCACTTTTAAATGCAACAGGTGAGGCCTGCAGAATTTTGCATTTACTATGCATCTTTAGCTTCTCGCTTTTCAGGGCTCCCCGCACCTTTTTCCCACATATACATAAACTTTCTATCCAAACTGCTCCGGATGGTAATACTGCACCACTGGTGCCCCACAGAGAAATTGTGTCCCCCCCCACCCCCACCCCCCCGTCTCCAATTGGGCCCAAGGACAGACAATGCATGACCACTTACCCTCCCCACCCGATACCACCAGGCTCATCCCATTAACCGAGCCATTGTCCCTCCCTCCAAAGAATCGTGTACATCATACCCCCAGGCCCGCCTGTTAGGTCAAAAACCCGTCACTATGTCCCCACCGAAATCTACGTCCTTCACCTGTTGAATGCTCTGGTTTTTGGGGGCCCGTGTCACACCGTGACGGCTGCACCAGGACGGCTTTTCCTCCGCTGTTGTTTGATGGAGAAAAGCCCTCCCCCATGTGCAATTGGATGTGTTCATATTTTCTCGCCCGAAAACCGACAGAAAGAATGGAACATGTTTTTCTATGTTTGTTAAGGACCACACAGGCGGTCTAAGAAACCGCCCGGTGGAAAATCTGTACAGTGGGGGACTGCTGCAACAGATATTACCATTAGGTCCCTTGCTAAAGTTTGATGACGGTGGCCGGTTTTACAGAACGGCTTTCAAAACCAAAAACCGCATGAAAAACAAGCTGAAAAACTGGCCGTGGGGACAAGCCCTTAAAGTTTCCTCTCTTATGCCCAGTCACCATAGTAATGTCTTTTCTTGAGGCCCTATACATTAGTAATGCCTCCTTTTTAATCCCCATACAGTGGTCAGGTCCCTCTTTGTGCCGCATATAGTAGTGGCTCGCTTTGTGCCTATGCATAGCGGTTTTCCTTGTTTCCAGCCCCTTATATGTTCTTTTATACAGCACCAAATAATAACGCCGACCTTGTGCAGGTGAAAATGAGATTAAAAAAAAACAATACCCGCCTTACCCCAGTTTAAAGAAAGACTATTGGCTGCTCTGACGTGTCTGTTACCTGCATTCTGGGCTATGACATTCCTCTGTTATTCTTCATGGAAATGTATAGGTCAATTGAGAACTGGATATTAGCATTTCCTTGTCAATAGGATGTGCCCCAGCACTAATTGTGGAGTATCAGACTGTGACTTATGGCTGAGGGGAATGGTGACACAGTTCCAGAAGGTCTTTGGGAGGAGTGGCAGAACTCAGAATTCTAAGAAAAGATGATGGAGCGTTATTGCTTTTTTGCAGAATGCAAATATCAATTAAAATAGACATGTCAGGAGCAGAGCTGACAGGTTCTCTGCAATTTAAGGACTGCACGTCCCAGTGATGATATTGGAATCGGGTTGGACTGACACCACCAAAAGGGGCACAGACAATGACAATACGACAATGGGCCTGTAAGGTCCAGAAGAAGACAACCTTCTGGGGTTGAACACTAGCTGCCTGAGAGGAGAGGTTGAATGGTCTATCAATGTCCTGGCCAGGACTGAGGAGCTCTCAACCCTGGTCGTATCCCCTGGAGACAAGCTGTAAACAATGGATCACTGAAGGAGCAGCTAAAACAAAATGCTAGCAATGATATGCTATGCGCCTACATTTTGCTATGTGTCTAGATTAGGCACATCAAATATACCATGCAAAGTAGAACACACACTAGATTTTTGACAGATTCATTCATTGAGGCACACTATATGTCACAGACGCCCCTGCGATCTCTGTCCCGGGTTGCAGGCGCGGCCCGCTCCTGCTCCCAGCGGAGCCCCGTCCCCGCACAGTCGGGTTCGTGGGTCCGCTCATGTCCCGACCTCGTCCCGCCAGCGTCCACCTAACCCGACCCAGCGCCCTCCTGCCTCAGTCAGTCCTCGGTCTCCCGCGCGTGGCCTCACGACCCTAGGGCGCCGCGCAGCCCGCTGTTTTGAAATTTAAAGTGGCAGTGCGCCGGTAAATTGGGTCTTATGCCGGGCACTGCTACCTTTTAGGTCCGGCCCCCTTCCTGCCGACCCTCCGCCGGATCCTTTGTGTAGTTTTTCCATTGGGAGAAAGCTTCCATGAGTGTTCTTGTATGCCTTACCGTTACAGACCCGTCAGCTTACGTTTTACCGACCATGAACCTTGCCGCCCGTCCTGACCTCGTCTGCCTGTCCCCTACGTCCTACGAACCAAAGCCGCCTGCCCTGAACCTCCCTGCCTGCCCCGACTACGAGCCCTAGCCCGCCGATCTTGTACCTTGCCTTGCCGCTCACCGCAGGCAAGCCCCGCCAGTGGTATGACCTGGTGTACTCCTGCCGCAGCAAGACCATCCCAGCTTTGCGCGGGCATCTGGTGAATACCGGACCCACTTAGATTCCACTCCCGGTGTGGGCTTACGCCATCGCCTGCGGTGGTCCAACAGGAGGATCCACACATACCAGACCGTTTACAGTAGGATTTCGGCCCATAGATCTCTGAAAGGTGCAGTTACCACCCAGCCTGGCGGGATCTGCGACGACCGTTTTGCCCACCCATCACAGCAACTCGGCCAACAGGCGCAGGCAACTTACCCAGCTATCCACCATGTTGCAGCAACTCGTACCGTCCAGCACGCAGCAACCTTACGCACCACTCCAGCGGTTGTTCCTGCCTCTACGGTTCTTGCTTGGAGTGGTCCCCAAGCTTTTCTGGCTGTCGCTCCCTTCAAAATTCGACGGAGACCCGAAACTCCCTGTCAGGGGTTCATCACCCTGTGGTAAAGTGGAACACCGCATTGTTTTACTCAGTAAAATCATAGTGGTGACTTATAATTGTAAAAGCATTCTGTTGCATTCTGGTGTTTTTGGCCACAAGTATGCACCTGTCTCTGGAAACTGTTGCATGCAAATGATGACATGTGACAAGAGACAATGTGACTAGAGCATGTGGATAGAGACAGAGGTAACGGCGGCCATTTTTAGTTGGGAGGAGAAAAACACAAAGAAAAAGGCAGGAGGGAACAGATGCTGGCTGAAGATGACTGCTCCCTTCGGGCTCAAAGTGGTGAGACCCCAAGAGAGAGGATGTAACTGTGCGCATTGAGCTGTTGTCAAAGAAAAAGACTCCACAAAGGAAAGGACCCTCTGCAAACTGAGAGAGCCGACTACATCTTGGACAGCAGGAACATCCCCACCTCAGAGCAGCAACTGCCGGCCTTACGAAAAAGGTATAACCCCGGGACAAAGAAAGCGTAGCACGCCTAACAAAACTAGGACTGGTGCAGGCCTGTTAGTCGTAGTTAGGGACAGATTTGGTTTCAGGCATGGTGTTTATCCAACTACGCCCCCTGATTCGGACATGGATGGGCTTGTTTATAGCGCTATTATTATGCAAACCGTTGCATGTGAGAGATCTGTTTTATGTGTATATTGTCTGGAAAGCGGTTGAGCTGCTACAAATTGTAAGCGTTGTGCCACACAGCCAGCGTCTTTTGAACTGCACCACCACACGATTGTTCCTTCCTTGTATGGTATTAAAATGTAGCGGTTTTTCGGCATTTTCTGTAGAACCTCCAAGAGTAGTAAACTGATTTGTGCATCCAGAGGACACACTCCGGCAGCGCGCTGTGCGCACATGAGGGCCATTGGTCACTACTTTGTACATGTGTGTTTGGGGATTTTTTTCACAGGCTTTTCTGTAAAGTTCAGTTAAACTAAGGGTTGGTGAACTGGTGTGTTGGAGCGTTTTCTGTCGTCCGATAACCTTCGCGTATTCCGGGAATCCTACCTCGGTGCTCGGCTTACAAACCCAATCTCTAGCAACGGAGCTGATGGCGGGTGATTTCCTGTCTGAACGTGTGAAGGTTGGCTTTCGTGTCAGCCTCCTCTCCGTAAGGCCTTGGCATGGGCTACACCCCTATGGAGACAGAAACGATCCATGAACGCGATCTACAGTCGTTCCTCATGAGGTTCCGCTGTGTGGTTCGAGGAACCTGCCCGGGCATCCTCCCTGAGACAGCCCTCCTAAACCATACGCCAGGGGGAACCTGTCCTTAGTAGAACTACGCGGTACAGTTCCGTACTCTGAGGCTTCTGATACTGTCTTGTGAACGAGGGCTCTCAAGCCGAGTAAGGACGTCTTGGCCGCTATAGACCTCCCGTCTTCCTTCAGTAGACCTGATCCGTAGCAACAGCCGCTATTGACGTAAACGCTTCATGAACGGGAGGAAGAACTCGGCAAGAGCGTCAGTCAGCCCAACGCGCCGGTTTCCTCTGCCTGGCACCGGTGTTTTCTCAGAGGCCCTCCTGCGCCACAGTCACCAACACCCACCGAGGAGCCCATGCGATTGGATTGGGCCCGTCCTCTGAGCATGAGTTTTGGCCCAGCGACGGCAAAGGAACTTGTGCCTCTACTGTGGCACCCAGAGCATTTTTTCGGAGGAATTTCCCCCAAGCGTCCCAAGTCTGCGGAAACTTCCGCACCTAGGATCTGTGGGAGAGGCATTCCTATGTGCAACCTCGCTCCACTCCACGCCTGTTGATAGCCTGTGCAGGTCGTGTCAGAAACCTGTGTCACGTTCCAGAGTTCCGGCGTTTCTGGACCTCTGGCTCCGCCGGGAACTTCATACACCAGTCCCCGTAGTGAAGCAGTATCGACTTGTCGGTGTTCGCCTGGAGAAATCACCTTGTCATCCATCTGTCAGCGGGGAGCTGCTTAGAGCGACACCATCACAAGTTTTGTCACCAAGCCACCTGGTCCCCACGCCACGTGGGGTGCTGCATAAGGAAGAAATCTCCTTCTATGTGTTGCCTCGCTCCTCGTACGGCAATCCTCCTCGGGACTTCCCATGGCTGCGGCTCCACTCTCCTATCCTGGACTGTCCTACTGAGAGGTGATTCGTGGGGTCCCCAACTGTCGGGGTCCGGGGGCGTTGGTTTGGTGGCACCTCACCCGGTCTTTCCCCTGCTCTCGGCGCAACCCTTCAGTAGCCTGTTGCCCGGGCCTGCCGATCGAGTATCCTGAGTACGCGAGTGTTCGCTGAGAGACAACTGAGAGTCTTCCTCCGCATCGTCCATCAACTTTGCCCCAATCGACTTACTGCCGGGTACCAGTCCTCCTCGGGGCCGAGTCTACCCACTGTCGGTCCCTGAGACCCAAAGCCATGTCCCGAATACATCTAGGAGAATCTCTGGAGAGGGGTTCCATCCGAAAGTCCTTGTCCTCACCGCCCGCGCGGGGGTTTCTTTTTTGTGAAGAATAAGGAACGGTTACCTTGCGGCCCTCATAGATTTACCGGGGCTTGAGAACAAGATTACGGTAATGAACCATTACCCATTGCCACTGATAGCACAGAACTTTTTGATCCGCCTGCAAGGTCCTAAGATTTTCTCCAATTGGATCTGAGAGGGCCTAGCAAACTTGGTCCGAATCCGTCAAGGGCGATGAACGGACGGACGGCCTTCAACACCCAGGTAGGGGCACTTTTGAGTACCTGGTGATGCCCTTCGGGACTGTGCAATGCAACCCGCCGTCTTTCAGGAGCTTCGTGAAACGACGTCTTCAAGACCTCATCTCACCTGCGTGGGGTCTAACCGAATTATGACCATCCTGGTGGTACTCTCACCTGACCTCTCGAGACCCACCGCAGCCATTGTTCCAGTCAAGTACTGAAGCGTCTCCGGAGAATCCAGCTGTATGCCAAGCTGTGGGAAGTGCGTCTATCCACAGACTAGCCTCCGTTTCTGGTACATCCATATTGAACCAAGCCTAATGTATGGATCCAGCAAACGTCAGCCGTGTTGGCAGTGGCCACGGCCCCAGGTCGGTCTGCGTGGGCTACACCAGCGCTTTTTGGCTTTCTGCAACTACTGTCGCCAGTTCATACTTCACTTCTCTAACGCTGGTGGCTCACCGATAGTGCCCTCACCAAGAAACAAGCCAATCCACGCAGCTGGCCGTCGAAGCCGAAGAGGCGTTTTCGAAGCTCAGTCCGCCTTCTCAGCGCCATCTAATCCTGGCACGTCCGGATTCCGCGAGATCCCTTCACCCTGGGAAGTGGATGCCTCATCTGTGGGATGCCCGAGCAGGTCCTTACGCAAATAAAGGGGCCCAGGGTAAGACTGTTACGTGCGGCTTTCTTCTCCAAGGACGTTCTTGTCGGCCGAAGGAATTACAAACGATTGCAACCGGGGAGCTACTGGGCCATAAAAATTGGCCCCGGAAGAGGAGTGGCGTTATCTGCTGGAGGGCAGCCCGTTTTCCCCCCCCCCATCCGTATCTACCGGACTCCACAAAAACCTGACAATTTCCCTCCCAACCGGCTCAGCGACTTAACCCTCGCCAGGCCTAAGGTGGTCGCTCTTCTTTTCCCGTGTCGATTTTCCAGAATCCATTTCTGGTCTGCGGAGAAGAATGTGAGAGCTGATGCCTCTCCCGTGCCCGTCCGAGCGTGGTGGGTGAAGATACTACTCCTGAACACATAATTCTCCAGAACGTCTCATCTCAGCAGCTTCCATTGACCTCCGAAGTTCCTCACTGGAAGGACTTATGTGCTGTCCTGCTCTCCGCAGACGTATCTATAAAATGGGGACATTGCTCAATGGTGGCAGGTCATCCCGGCGCCCAAGAACCTTCCTCCTGATATCCGGTTGCTATTGGTGCCTGAGCTTGAAAAGGACGTTAAGACTTCGTTTCGTCTTGTGATGTTTCCTGTGCCCGCAACAAGACGCCACGTCACAAGCCGGCGGTCTACTACAGCCACTCCCCATTCCAACTCAACCTTTGTCCAACATTTCCAGGACTTCATAACTGACCTCCCTCGTCCGTCCTGGCACACCATTTTTGGGTGACACGGATCGCTTTTTCCAAATGATGGCGCATTTCGTTTCGTTCCAGGCTGCATCTGCCTCTCGCCTGGCTGAGTCTATTCTTCCTTCATGTGTTTTTTCGTCGCATGTACATCCCTTAGAGTAAGCAAATTGCTCGGACCGGGAGTTCCAATTTGTATCCAGGTTTTTGGCGAGCCCTGTGCAACCAACTTCAGGTGAACTCGACTTCTCGTCTGCCTACCACCCGCAGACGAATCGGCCAGGTGGAGAGGGACAATCCAAGTCCCTTGGGATGTTTCCTTCGCATTTCGTCTCGGCAAGTCAAAGATTACTGGTCCATTTTACTGCCATGGGCGTAGTTTCTCTTATAACTCACTTGAGTCTGATCTGCGGGGGGTCTCCCCCTTCAACATTCGTGTATGGCCTGCATCCTCCCCACCCCTCCTCTCCCCTCTGGCAACCTCCTCTGAGGTCACCTGACGGCGGGACGCACTGTTTCAAGACGTGAAGGCCATCTGGTCCCAGACCCATCAGTCCTGCTCCAGCGCTTTCCCGACGCATGAAGACCCAAGCGGACAAAAGAAGAATCCCTCCTCCGGTTTTCTCTCAGGGTGACAAGGTGTGGCCTCTCGTCAAGATATGTCCGCCTAAAGAGCTTTCCTCAATGAAACTGGGGATCCCCCCCAGGGGGGCCCGTTTCCTGGGACCCTTTGAGGTTCATCAGCCGCAACCAAACCGGTGGCCATACAAACTCCGCTCGTCCCTCCTACATGAGAATCCCCAATGTTCCGTTTTTATGTCTCCTTACTGAAACCCCTGTCCTTTAGATTGTTTTTCCCAAAGAAAAAAAAAAAAGGCTTTCCTCCTTCCGTCTGTGGCTGATTGCCGCCCATGTCTCGAGGTCAAAAGCATCTTGGCATGAATAGAACTAGGGGTAAAGCGATACTTTTCCAGGTGGACTGGAAAGGGGTTTCGGACCCGAATATGAAGGTCTTGGGAGGCCGAGGATAAATATCCTGAACCTCAGCTCATCCAGAGATTTCTTCAATCCAGTAAGAGAGGGGAGGCCCAAGAGGGAGAGGGTCCAAAAGGGGGGTTACTGGTCACGTGACGCCCCTGCGACCTCTGCCCTGTCGCAGGCGCGCCCGGCCTCCTGCTCCCAGCGGAGCCCCGTCCGCCGTCATTTTACCACCAGGCCGCGGCTTCCCTCAGTTCAGTCTTCGGTCTCCCGGCGCGTGGCTCCCGCCCCCTAGGTGCAACCGGCCCCGGCTGTTTGAAATTTAAAGGGGCAGTGCGCCGGTAATTGGTCTTTTGCCGGGCACTGCTCCCTAATTAGGTCCGGCCTCTCTTCCTTCCGGCCCTCCCGATCCTTTGTGTATTTTCCATTAGGAGAAAGCTTCCTGAGTGTCTCCTGTCTTGCCTAACCGTGACCGACCGTCAGCTTACGTTTTACCCGCCACGAACATTGCCGCCTGTCCCTGTACCTCCTGGCCTGTCTACGTTGCAAACGAACCGAAAGCCGCCTGCCCTGGACCTTCCTGCCTGTCCCCGACTACGAGCCTGCCCGCCGATGCCTGTACTTGCCTTGGCCCTGCCACCGCAGCAATCCCGCCATGGAAGTGACCTGGTGGACTTCCCCGCCCAGCAAGTCCATCCCAGCTTTTGTGCGGGCTCTGGTGAAATACCGGGACCACACTTAGATTCCACTTCCCTGGTGTGGGCTTATAGACTCTCATCGCCTGCGGTGTCACATAGATCCATCCTCCAACCGTTACACTATACACTCATTTAAAGCACCTTAAATTGGCGTGGCGGCGCCTCTTTTCTAACATGTTGCCCTTAATATGATTTTTAGGGTGGAGTGGAATAAAGCTTTTAAAAAAGTGTTTCCTTAGGTCTTTTTCAGAATGTAAGCTTCATAACAGAATAGAAATTATTCTAAAACAATTTATCCATGGAACATTCACCTCAAACATGGGACATGGTCCCCTTTGTTGTAGGTGCCCTAAACTGGAGAGACGCACTTCTGTTTTTGGACAAAGGCTTCTTAGTTAGCAATAACAAATATATAGCAATGCTGGTTTAAGTTTTACTGTGGGACCTTAACTTTTAAATGCATACAATTTCTTATTTGTTTTAAAGGGAAAGATTCCTCTTCCAGGAGGATGTAGATTGTAAATGACTTAGATTTTTGAAACCTTTTTTGTAAACAAGATTTCAGACATACGTTTTTTTATTGACCTTCCAACTAAACTGCACCAGATAATTTTGGGGGGGGGGGGGGGTTCAGGGTCCAAAGAGAGGAGTCAGAAGAGGATAGGCTGTCGGGGCATGCTAGGTGTTTGACAATAGGCTGGAGAACAAAAAAATCTGCATTTATTGGAGCTCATTTTTGCTTGTGGATATATTGTGGATAAATAAGCCGTGTGAACATAGCCTTAGGGTATGTCCACACGGCAAAGGACAAAATAAACATCTTCGAAACCAAAAAAAACACATCCGACGATATTAAAAACTTTTACACAAAACCTGAGGAAATTTTTTTAATCCCTTTTTAAATTTTTTTTGCCGTGTATTTTTTTTCCCTCGGTTTTTCACTGGTTTTTCAAAATCAAAAATTTTAATTGGGTTTTGTGGCAGACAGGGTAGACAGTGCACTATTGAGTTTTTGGGAATGGGATCTGGCCCCAAAACCACACCAAAAAAAAAACACAACCCCAGCTTTCTGGTCATTTTCATGCCATCCCATTGACTTCAATAATACATTTTCCACCAATATGTTGGAAGATTGAGCAAGTTTTTTCAAAAAAATGGCAGTTCTGAAATCCGACTTCAGAAACTCTAAATCGTGTGGGCTACAATGTAGATTTGTAATTCAGGTCTATAGGGATGGTTTACAGACAGTTTTTGTTGGTTTTTAAAATCCGAATTGCGTAGATTTCTGACTGGAAATGCTTGTCATGTGGACGGACCCTTAATCAGACTCAAAACTAGACACCAACATAAATTCAGACCCCAGAACAGATCCCAACATTATTTCAAAGCCCCCAATTTCGAATTAATTTCGAAACCAGCCAAAAACCCCCCTAAATTACCCCAAAATAAACCTCAAAATAAATCCAATCCCAAATCAGACAAAAAAAATGAAACAGGTGTTTACTTACCTATGTTTAATCCCATCTTCTCTTAACTTCACGAGGGAAGCATCTGGACTTTGTGTCGGCCATAAAGGACAATGGGACCCGGTCAGAATTGTGACCCCTAAAGTATTGCCACTATTTGGTTCTATTTGTAGTGATGCTTCTTTATGTCTCCTCTTGGGTCTCTGTCTGATGAACACCTCCTGTAAAACTACCAAAATATTTTTTTTAAACATGGTTTTTATTGATTTTCCCTAATAAAAAATTCCAGAAAAAAATAAAATAAAAACAAAATGTACATATCGTCATGGTACAGAAGGAAAAGTGACAAGTGATTGACAACTAAAGTACGGATTTCAACATTTGTGAGTCATGTCTTCCTTTAACACTTATATAGTGTATATTCTAAAGAGAAATAGAAACATAAATATAGATCAGTGACAGACCCCCAGGAAATCAAAGGGGTCTATCAAAGTCCACTTCATCCGTACAAAATTAGCAAAAATCACAAAGAAATAGAAAATTGGCACAGTTCCAATATCAAATTAAAGCTTAATGAAACCTAAATTCTAAAATTTGTTCACCAAGAGCCCGCATACCAATGCCGTGTAAGCAAACAATGAGAGCTATAAAATTTGTTAGAACAGTCGGCCTTACATCCAGATCCCCAGGGCTATACACTTTGAGCATTTTCCAATGAATCAAGGGTATCAAGGAAAGCGTCCTCCTCCCACTCAACATCTCATAACTGTAGTTTTCCCAATGTTCCTCCAAACTCTCCTTCCAAATACCACTGGGTTCATCTAAAGGGGGTCACCAAGAGTCTGATTTCCTCCTTGTCCAAAAAGTTGCAAATGAAGGATACCAAAATATTCACTGGAAATTCTGCTGCCCAAGAAACTGCCTCCTTATACCAGACAGGCTTCTTTGCTTCTCACGGGGAGCAGAGACATAAGAAAAACAGTAAAATTAATCATGGAGACAGAAAAATTAAGAAAGAGAAGGGCAGTTTGGTACCATCGCACCAGTGATATTTTGCTTCTAGCTAGGTCTTAGGGTATTCACACAACCTATAGCACCATGTTCACACACTTTTAACAGCGCTCTGGCCCGGCTCCCATTCTCTCTCACTTTTCCTGATGCGTAAGCACGCAAAATGACATGTCGCTTCTTTTTACGGGTGTGTACTGTGCGCCGGGAAATACGTCAAGTAATCGAGGGCTATGATTTTACTGTACTTGTGGGGCGTACTTTGGGCACATTGCAGTGCAATTATGTGCCACATGCGCCCTGCAAATACGTCATGTGAGCATACCCTTAAAGGGGTTTTGCCAAGAAGTGAGTTCCTTACCTAAGAGGCTGATACTCCCCTCTTGAGGCTTGAAAAAGGGGCGTTGTGTTTCTGTGTTTAAAAAAAACAAGTGCCTCCTCTGTGATGTCATCGCTCCACCTCCCATGCTTTTCCTGATACTCAGTCTCTGTGGTTGAGCAAACATTGTTTTGCTAATCCACAGAGGATAACTGTATTGTGCACGAGCTATATGCGTTTTATTTCTCCCTCTTATCTGCTCAGGAGAGAAGATAAGCTCAACAGGCAGCCTTCTTTCATTCCTTCACTAACTGGCTGCAGGGGGGAGAGGGAAGTGACCAGGAAGTTTCTACATGTTTACTCAGATAATTACATTCAACCAGGGGTTTCCTATACCAAAAAAACACAGGACTTTCTCCCCTGTCCCCGTTCCTGTGTCCTGCCATCATAGGAAGTGCAAAAAATGAAAGCAGGCCCAATCACTCCGGTCGTGTCTAAGAAACTGCAGGAAACCAATGGAAAGTAAGCAAGGCTGTAGATTTTACAACAACACTTTTTTTTAAATGACAAAAATTTAGAAAAGGATTAAATACCCATTTTGGAGGATCCCACATAACATTAATCATGGCAAAACCCCTTTAGATTACAAAGTGGCGGGGAATTTGTTCACCTCAACTGCCCAAAGATGTGAGGAAACTCCTAGTGGTTCCCCGGGCAAAGCATATTTGGGGCCGCTCGTCATGTGCAGCCATGTACAGGCCCCAAGAATCAACTCCACTGGAGGGCCCCAGGCAACCCGGTCCAACACTGCCTGTGGGCTTTCTGGGCTATGGGGGCTTGGTCACAACTGTAACCGCTACAACTCCTTAAATTACAGAGTTACTGAATACTATTACAGTAACAAAGGGTTTCATAACTGTGGCATTTACCATCGCCATGTGGTGCCTGATTCCTTGCATTCCTTTTCAGCAGGTTGATATTTGCATACGTAGTTTATAAAATGGAAATTAGCCCGCACTGGTGATAAAGAGTCCCACATGCTCTTTTATAAATCATCCAGCACATTCTAGTAAGTAACCAAAAACCTCTGCACGGTTTAGGAAACCTCCTGTTTCCCAGCAAAATGATCTTTTCTTTTTCGGAAAAAAAATTGGACTTGATTTACTGGATTCTGTGTCTTGTAACATATGAAATGGTCAATTTAACAGATTGAAGTAATAAAACGAGTCTTTGTTTGAGCTTTGTGCCAAAAAATGGTGTCCTGCACGGACCGAGGATGCAGAACAAGAATTCTAAGCTTGATGCTATGAAAAGTAGAACATGAGAACAACGCTGAGATGGAGCGATGCGGTGGATTAGGTGTGCAGGGAGTTCAAGAACAGTGGAAAGTCATTGAGAAGGCCAAAGGTCATCATAAACTGTAATGAAGGTGCTGCAAAATAGGTACCGAGTACAGTTTTTGGTTAAGTCTTAACACATTAGAGTAGTAATCACAGCTTCATTAAAGAGAACCTGTCACATAGTTTTTGCCCCTCTTGCTGAGGACAGCACAAGCCAGTGTCAGACCTGCTGTTTCCCGCGCTGTTTCCCTTATTCTGTAAGATGCAGTAGTTTTAGAGTATTTAATGCTCAAATCTGCAGTTTTCAGCCTGAAAAGTCATGAAAAGAGTCCGTTATTTAATGCCCCACCCACCTTAGGCTAGCCCCGCCCACCTCAACCGATAAACCTATTGCTTTGAATAGGTAGAAACATGTGAATAACTGTCAGTGGGCGGGGCTAGCCTTTGGCGGGCGGGGCCAACACCTGCTCATGAATAAGAATTTGAGGTAAATGCTCTAAAACTGCTGCATCTTACAAAAAATAAGGGACACAGCGCGGAAACACATGCTTCCTACACAAGCTCACTAGCTTGTGCTGCCCTCAGCAAGGGGGGGCATAACCTATGTGACAGGTTCTCTTTATGGTTGACTCCAGCTTAGTCATGAAAGATACTCCATTCACTAGTAATTGTGTTTCCGGCTGGCATGTGCTACAGTACCCATCTTATATGCATCAACATGATAGCCTTTTTCACTTTAAAACAATTGTCGATCAAACAATGGGACTAATAACCATACAAAAAAATGTGTATAGTACAACATGTAAACAAGCCAAACAAAACAACACTACCCAAAACAATATAATAAACACAAGATGAATTTTATTGCAATATACATATATAGAGACAAAAAAAAAACACAATAGAAAAGCGGTGCTGGATTTACGAAGGCACTACCAAAAGGGAAAAGTATCCCAAATATAAACAAAAGTACAACACTAAATTTAAGATAAATCAAAAGCAAAAAAATACAATCCCAAAAATAAATTTTCATATAGAAAATACTTTTAAAAATTTTGAGATACGGGGGGGAAACAATAGTACAAATGCCAAATCATCAAATAATAGAGAAAAAGATGATACAGCCCAAAACTCCCCGGGAAAACCCAACCCAAAAACGGGCCTTTTGGGAAAACCCTTCCCCGGCCCCCTTTAAAACCCCCAAAGGTTTCACCAAAAAATTATCCTTCACCACCAAAAAAAAACCCCCCGGAAAAAAAAAACCCCTGAAAAATTTGAAAAAAAAATTGGGTTTTAATAATATTAAAATTCTTCTCTGTTTTCCCTATATATTATATGAATTTAAAAAAGTTTGAAAATTTTAAAAAAAGGAAAACGGACAAAACTGGAAATGAAGTTCTTTCATTCTTTTTAAAAACCCACACCCTTTTTTTCGGGTTCTTTGCAAACTTTCCTTTTTTTCCAATTTTTTTTCTTTTTTCCAGCGGGTTTTTAGGAAACCTCTGTAGCAAGGCGAGTTTAAAAAACCAAGGGGTAAAATTTCCCCCACTTTGGGGCAGAGAAAAAGGGGGCCAAAGTCACAACATCTTCACATGCGCAAATTTTTAAAAGATTTTTGACATGCAAAATAACCCAAAACTTAAAGGGGTTTTGCCCTCACACTTTTATTCATTCACCTTAGCCCCTGTTTTCCCGGGTTTTCCTTTTTTAAATTCAGGGCGTGGTTACCCTGGTTTTCCCCCTGGGGCGGCAGTGGGTACCAGGTCTTCCCCCTTATAAGCAACCAGTCCCGGGCCCAAGCCTATCAGGAAAAAAATTTAAACCGGGTTCGTACTATAGCGCCCTGGGGAAGCAAAACAGCCCATACAAGAGGGGATATCTAGAATGGGGGTAGGACATTTGTTAATGGACACATATTCAAAGGGACTTTTTTTTTGCAAAATTTTTTAAACATAAAAAGCAGAGACCCTTTTTAAGGGGGGACACAAACCCCTTTAAGAATAATTATGGCGTACCTAATCACTAGGCAACTATAGTGTGATTAATAATGAAGAGGTGTTGGTAAACATTGGGAGGTTAAAACTTTTGGGGGCTGAGGCCGGGAAAGGGTGCTAAAACCCCACCTTTTGGGCCCAAATGCCTATCACACTTTTTTTGGGATTTCCTATTAGATTACAATCAAGGGTTTTGAGTTTTTGGGAACACCCCCTTTGAAAGGAAACTTGTCTACAGTCCCAAAAAATTCCCTGTATATTCTAATGGGTTTATATAATACCCTGTCAAATCTCAATGAAAAGGGTTGTCTAGCCACACTGTTTCACAGAGCCAAAATCAGCTTTCATTCATGCATCCTGTCTCTTTGTGGTCACCCCCCGGGGGTTCAAAGGTTTTGCTAAATTTCTCTGACATGAGAGCAGGAGATATTTTAATTTTAAAGTTTTATGAAGATTCAGAGCTAAAGGTAAAACAAAAGTAATTTTGGGGCTCCCCTTGTTTGTTAGATCAGATAAAAATCAAGGGGGGCCTCAAGGGTCAAATTCCTTTTGGGGGCCCCCGTGGGGCGGGAACCCTCAACCCCTTGCTATCAAAAGACAAAAAGGGGAGGGGGGAGCAAAACTGTTTTGGAAAACCCTCTTCATTTTTTGTTCCCAAAAATGTGGGGAAAATTTAAGCTTGTAAGTGGGAACCCAACCCCTTTAATATGGTCAGTTACACCTGGAAAATAGAGTTAAATGCTAAAATTCTGGTTGTCTTAAACCCCCACTATGAGGAATTCATGGCACACAGACTTATTTTTTAGTTGAAATGGGAAACTGTTCTGGGTTTACAAACCCTGGTTTGAGGGCTTCCGCCCGGCGGTATTTAAAAAAGGGGGCCCCCAAACCCCTTGATTGGGGGTGGTGGGAAGGGGACTGTGGGGTGACTTCTCCACCCATGTATACTGTAGTCAAAATGGGGTAGAAACCGACACTTTTTTCCCGTAACCCCCAATGACATCCCCCGAGGGGGGGTTGCATCCAAGATGGATAACTTCTGGAAAAATTTCACCTGTTTTGAAAACTTTGGAGGCTTTTCAAATGGACATAGCACCCACCCAAAAAACTGCATTCCAAAGCCAAAAAGCGCTCCCTTTCCTTTTGGGGGGGGGTTGGGTGGGGGCAAACGCCCAACAATCAGTTTTACACCCACATAAAAGGGAAAATTTCTTGAAAACCCCTTTAAAAAAATTGTTAAAAACCCCAAATTTTAATTTAGAGTTTTGTCTTTTTTCCCCGAATTTCTTTTTAAAAAAATGAAACTTTTTCAAACTAAAATTGCAAAATTGTTGGGAAAATTTTTTTTTATTTATTTTTTAAAAGCCCCAATTCTAAAAAACAATTGTAAAACCCCCTGTTTGGGGGGCCCATATAACCCCCCTGCAAACCCCCGGAAAAAAATTTCCCCTTTAAAAGGGGGGTAGTTTCCAATTTTGGGAAACCCCAAAAATAAAAAGGTCCCAAAGAAAATCCCAAAAGGGAAAATTTATTTAAACCCGAGCCCAGTAAGGTGCCCCTCTTTATTTTTTTAGGGACTAAAAGGGGGCCCGAATTGGGGGAAAAAATTTGGAAAGTTTTAGGTTTTCAATTTCCCTTTTTTTACATTTAATGTGTTTTCCCGGGGAATAATGGTTTAAAAAAAAGGGAAAAACTGCAAAAAAAATTAAATTTTTAAATTTCAACCCTTCCCTTTGTTTTAATTTCTGTGAAACACCTAAAAGGGTTAAAAAACTTCCCAAAAACCCTGTTTTTGGGTCCCAGTTTACCCCTTAAAGGGGGCTATTTCTTTAAAGGAGTCTACAAAGGGGCCCTCAAAGCCACATCAGGGAAAATTGGGTGAGGCCATAAAACAAAACAAAGCTACAAAATTTTCTTTAAAATTTTAAAAAATTTCTACTAAAAATTTTTCAAAAACCCTCTAAAAAAGTTGGGAAAACAAAAAAAAAGGGATTTAAAAAAATTGCAAAACCCCCACCCCAAAACCAAATGGTAGATTCTAAAATTTTAAACCCCATTTTGTGTGATGTAAACTATTCTTTTTAAAAATTCGGAAAAATTTTTGAACTTTTTAACAATTTTTTTGATATTTTTCCCCCCCCTAAAAAAAACAAGGAGGGGGGACCAAAATTTCTTAACAACTTCCAAAAGGGAATGTGTCATGGGGTAGGTAGTTTTCATAGTTTCATTTTTGTAAAAGGCTAAAAAAGGGAAAAAGTCATTCCCCCTTCCCCATTCAGCCCCCGTTGTCTAAAAAGGGGTTGACCCCCAGAGGGAAGGGCAAAAAACCCCCAAAAGAGGGGAGAAGCCAATTGTCCTTATTTTAGGGGAAAAAATTCCCCCCCTTTTCGACTCCCCCCTCTGGCAACAGAAAAATCCCCTGGGTCAATGAAACCCCTCTTCCTGAAACCTAGTCACCCGTAAACTTGTTTTATTATTCCCTTTCCCCAAAAAGGCATTTCCCAAAACCCTTTTTTGAACTCGGGAAAAAGTTATCAAAAAGTTTTTTGTCACATTTAAAATTCCCCTTTTTCAATTTAAAAAATGGGGCTCTGTCAGGGGTCCCAAAGGCTTTGGTTTGCAGTGACAAGGTTTAACTTTTCATAAAAAAAAAAAAAAAATTTAAACTGATAAAAAAAAAAAAAATTCATTATGGAAACCTTGGGCCCCTTCCCCCCCCCACATTTTGGGGGGGGAAACAGGGAAATATGTGGAAGATTAAATGGTCTTTTTCCCTTTAAGAGTTACTCCTCCTTTAACCCCCGGTTCCCGAATGGGTTCAGTCAGAGTAGTTAAAGGGGTTTTTCCCCCCAAAACACAGGGTTTTCATTTTTTTAGGGGTTTTGTGGTTTTTTCAAAACCCTCTGAAAAATTGGAAGCAACGCTCTCCCCATAAAATTTTATTTGGGAAAATTTTTGGCGGATTTATAAAAACAAACTTCCGGTTTTTTTCCCCTTTTCGAATTTTCAAATCCGATCTCCAAGAAAATTCCCCAAACTGTGGGGACACAGCCCTTTGGTTTTTTTATTTTAGGTCTATGGGGGAAAGGGTTTACAGTCCCCACCTTTTTAAAAATGACAGGAAAATTTCAAAGGAAAAACCCCTTTTGGGGGATTAGCCTTTAAGGTTTAAAATGTGGCCAAGGCATGTTCTCTTTGTTTCACCTGCTACTGGTAAGCGAACAGACGATGGAGGAATCTGCTGGAATTGACCAATCTTTTATTCACCCCTCTACTCTCTTGTGTGGAGGTGCTCTTTTATGCCACTTGGCAGGGGTATATAGATTTGTTGCCTGGGTCTCTTGTATGGCGGTTATTTGTGTCGCTTCCAAGGACACTAGGGAAAGTTGCAGCCTCCGTTCTCCTTTCTCCATGTTATGACGGGAAAAGATGCCTAATCTGCCTGCTGGGTGTTATTGTGTTACCCTCAGGGTCCAAAGGGGGGTTCTGTTTTGTGCCGGTGCAGCTTGTGTTATTTACCTCTCACTAATGATGGACAGGGAACAACAATACCGGAAGAGCAGAGTGGGAGTAACTGGGTTACAAAAATTCCCACAGAGCAGTGCCCCCAAAGCAGTGAAGTCCTAGAAAGATATTACATATGTTATTTTTAAAAAAGCAGTCACCACAGAATTTTTTTTACAATTTTTACTTATAAAAAAAATGTACATAGTTGGTGACATTTTTGAAAACTCCCCTCTTATTTGTATTTATATAGCGCCGTTATATTCCACAGCACTGTACAGAGATTGTCATTATTCACATTGGTTCCTGTACCCATTGGGGTGCACAATCTAAATTTTAGATTATCCTATCTGTATGTTTTTTGGAGTGTCAGGGAAACTGGAATACCTGGAGGAAACTCATGAAAACATGGGGAGAACGTACAAATGCCTTGCACATGGTGTCCATGGTGGGATTTGAACCCAGGACCCCAGCCCTGCAGGGAAACAGTGCTAACCTCTGAGCTACCCTACTACCGCCACCCCTGGACTCCCACCGAGCCACCCTTTCCCCCCCTTGGTTTCTCCTCCAGTGCACCGACCACCACTCTGCCCCCCCCTTGGTGGTTTTCCTCCAGTGCACTGATCAAACCCCACTGCCACCCCTCTCTGGTTGGGCTCCTCCAGTGCACTGATCCACCCTACGGCCACCCCTCTCTGGTGTTCTCCTCCAGTGCACTGATCCACACTACTGCCCCCCTCTCTGGTGTTCTCCTCCAGTGCACTGAGCCACCCTACTGCCCCCCTCTCTGGTGTTCTCCTCCAGTGCACTGAGCCACCCTACTGCCACCCCTCTCTGGTGTTCTCCTCCGGTGCACTGATCCACCATACTGCCCCCCCTCTCTGGTGTTCTCCTCCAGCACACTGAGCCACCCTACTGCCCCCCCTCTCTGGTGTTCTCCTCCGCGACTGATGCACCTACTCTGCCCCCCCCTCTCTGGTGTTCTCCTCCAGTGCACTGATCCACCCTCCTGCCACCCCTCTCTGGTGTTCTGCTCCGGTACACTGCTCCCCCCTACTGCCGCTCCTCTCTGATGATCTCCTCCCGTGCACTGTCACCCTACTTCCCCTACTCTCTGGTGTTCTCCTCCAGTGCACTGAGTCACCCTACTGCCACCCCTTTTGGTGTTTCCCCTTTCCGGTGCACTAAATCCACCCCTACTGCCCCCCTCTCTGGTGTTTCTCTTCCCGGTGCACTGATCCCCCTACTGCCCCCTACTCTCTGGTGTTCCCTCCAGCACACTGAGCCACCCTACTGCCCCGCTCTCTGGTGTTCTCCTCCGGTGCACTGAGCCACCCTACTGCCCCCCTCTCTGGTTTTCTCCTCCGGTGCACTGAGCCACCCTACTGCCCCCCTCTCTGGTATTCTCCTCCGGTGCACTGAGCCACCCTACTGCCCCCCTCTCTGGTGTTCTCCGGTGCACTGAGCCACCCTACTGCCCCCCCTCTCTGGTGTTCTCCTCCGGTGCACTGAGCCACCCTACTGCCTCCCCTCTCTGGTGTTCTCCTGCAGCCTCCCACCATGACATCACATGCATCCCTCACCTGACCCTGCAGCCATTCACTTGCCTCAGCTATAACATGCCAGACTTTCAATTATTATTGCAAGTCCTAAATTGTGGCAAAGCAAATTAGCTGCATTAATTGCATATTTGTAATCATCCATTACCAAAATCTTTACTAAAAGAAGCCAGACTAGCTTGGTCGAGTCCCTAGCACTAAGAGATGCCCAAGTCACTCAGGGGGAAACCTCCAAATGTTTCTTGGACTCAGGCCAATGTCCCATCATGTAATGTTACCGGATTTCATTGTGGAAACTTTGTTGGCTTCTTCCATTTAACTTGAAACTGATGACACAAATCACTTTTATTATGTAGAACAAGGGACATTGTTATGAAGATACTAAGAAAACAAGAGGATTTGTTGCGGGGGCACTTCCTAGGAATACGTCTGCCTTGGCACCGTCCTGGCAGATCAGATACAGTTGGCTGCTATGGGTGTTTTGTGATGACAGGATCTGCCCCGATTCTGCCGTCGTGCTACTTGATGGTGTATACTGGAAAATACTGGAAAGCTTCTCAGTTCCAGGTTTCAGTATAGTTTTTCCAAGTTATTAATACTGAATTGCGTGGAATGGGTGCAGGACACAATTTTAGTCAGTGTGTTATTTGGAACTGATGTCGCTTTACATAACCAGTTTCGGACAGTGTCGACAGGCCAGCATTACCATGATATATACTACATGAAAATGGGTGCAGGAATGAGTCATCTTCTAGGAACTCCATCTACAAATAGAATATATTCTTTGTATTTTTGTTCATATCTCTTTGGCCCTGTTCACATTAACACATCGGAGATGTAGGTTAGGAGGACTACTGACGTGTAGCTCCAAAGGAAGACTGTGTCGTATCCCACTGTAGATGTATACAGTGGGATAGGCCGCTTTTACAGCCCCCTTTTCCTCCTCTACAACTTTGCAGAAGAACAATTTGCATATGGGAGCTCTGCAGGATGGCGGGGTGCAGCACAGAGAGCACGTGACTCCGCAGCCGTGTCTTACCATCCCTCAGATTAAAAAGCAAAGCCACGATGTGGCAATCAGCTCACCCAGATCCAATGTGAATTTGCCCAGCAGGAGCACGGCCAGGTGGAGTCCACACCTGTGTGATTCTATAGTAAGGGTATGCTCACACGGCTTATTTTGGGACGCATTTCGCTGCGTATTGCAAGCGTACTGCTCTCTAATATGAGCGAAATGCGCCCCAATCATTACGGTAATCCATAGCTCTCACAGAGAACTATGGATTTCGCCTCCTCTCCCGGGCGTACAATACGATCGTATTTACACCGGGGAAT